>SRPY01000338.1:0-33314 GCA_018360145.1 Claviceps africana | reverse complement strand
AAAAGGATTATTTTCTTTATCTCTCTTTATTTTTAATACTAAGCGATTTTTTAAAACCTTTTAACTTTTAAGGACTTAGTTTGCCTTTATAAATTTAAAGGTTTTAGCCTTTAAAAGTTGCTTAAATTTACTAAAAATCGCTTTAAGCTATTTAGCTTTATTTAGTAAATGTAAAGCTTGCTTCTAAGTCTTAAGCTTACTTTTAAGTATATTTTCTTTTTATTTAAAGTATACTTTATAGCAGATTTAATATATAAGAGCCCCTATATTGATATCTATTTTATCTAGATTTAAATCGATTTTTTTAGGCTTAAATTACGTTAAATTTAGTAAATTTTAATCCCTAGAACTAGGGGCTTAGCTAAGCTTATTTCTAATTATTTAATTATAAGGTATAGGGTAATCCTTATCACTAAAAATAACCTTATTTAGTTATTTTTCCCCCTTTAAGGAATTACTCTCTATTAAAGGATTAAAGGGTTTTGAATTTACCTTAGCCCCCTCTATAATTATAGAGGGTTTTAGGGCAGTTTTATTAGGGAAATCCCTCTTTAAAGAGCTATTATTCCCTATAGAAAGCCTAGGGAGGCCGCTAGAAATAGAGCCTATAGGTTCTATAATTCTAAGAAAGCTAGTTTTTATTATAAGCTTTTTAAAGGGAATGTATACTATATAGGTCTTAGAACCTACTATAGTAAGTAGCCTACTAAACACTGTCCTAAGGGCTAGCTTTTAAGCTTTAAGTCTTTTTTCTAAAGGAATTAAAACCTTACAATAAGAGCTTATAGCTCTAAAAGAGCTATAATTAGGTATAAAGGGCCTATTAAAGTTGTTAACTAATAATTATGCTAGGCACACTAGTTTAGTTAAATTTGCTAATAAATTTATAGAATTTATAACTAAAAAAAGGACGAAATTTTATCAAAATAACAGTAAACTAAACTAATATAAGGTAGCCTATAATCTATTTAAAATAATATAAATAGAACGCTTAGCTAATCCATTTTACTTATAAATATAAGAGAAAGAGGTTATAAATTTTATCCCTTTTTTAGCTAGCTAGCTCTATAAAGTAGAATTAATTTCTTTACCCTTATTAAAATATAGATATTTAAGGTAGATACTAAACTTATTCTTTAGGGATTTAAAGAAGCTTTTAATAGCTAAAAATACAGTAAGTCCCTCTTTATTAAGTATTTATAAAACCTACCTAAATTTAGTTTTTTAGTTTATTAAAAATAGGTAGATTTACTGCTTATTATAAGGGGTAGGGCTGATTTTTACTGTATCCCCCTCTAGCCTATTTAAAGCTTTAGAAGGATTAAGAATTAAATTTTTACTAGGTCTTTTAACTGCTTTAATTTAAGTATAGATTAAATAGTTAAAATCCTTATTTTTAATGCTAGTAAAATCTAATATTCCCTTAACTAATAAGCTTATTTTCTTTAGAAGGTTAATCTCTAAATGCTTTAGCTAAATATACTAAATTCTAACTAATCTTAGCAATTTTTAATATAAATTAGGCTTTAAAGGTTAACTTTTAGCGCTTAAGCTTAACTTTTTAAGCCCTATAGGGCCTTTTTTTATAGCTCTCTATTAGGCTCTATTAGAGGATCTATAGGCCTTTTATTAAGGCGCCTACAGTCTTAGGGGCTTTAAAAGACCTTCTATTGTTTTTAGGTCTTTTAAAGCCTCTAAAAATATAGTAAAAGGGTCTGCTAAAGCCTATTATACCCCCTAAGAATTAGGCCTTTATTTAAGGGAATTAAGTGCTAAATTAGGGGAATGAAGGACCTAGCCTAGGGCTATAGGTATTGGGGAAGAAGGGGCTATAGTATTAAGGGGTTCTAAATTAGAATCCCTTAATTCTTTAATTTTAATAGCTTCCTTAGCCTATAAAGGCTTTTAAAGAGGGATTTTAACCTCTATAAGGTAGCTAAAAGCCTAATAATTAAAATAACTATTATAGTAGCTATAAAAGCTACTAAGTAATTTTAAAAGGGGTATATATAGGTCTTTTATTTGAAAGAAAAAACTGTATTTCTTAATATTTAAAAGACTAATATAAGACCTATTAGCTAGATATAAAGTATTTTTACTTATATATCCTCCTATTAAATAGTGCTTTAATCCACTAACTATATTTATATTTAGACTTAGAATATATAGCGTGTCTTAAAGGATTAAAGGCCTATATTTATTAGGATTTTACTAATAAAGCATTAGAAATTTAGCTTTTCTATATCCCTTAGGATATATAAGTCCCTTACTAGTAGAGATAGGCTTAGCTTCCCCCTTTTTATAAAGAATATAGCTTATAAAGTGCTCTTTAGAATTAACTAAATGCACTATAAAGCCTATATTATAAAGAAAGGAGTTCTTTATTACTTTATAATTAAAATTAAAGGCCTTAAAGGGTTTTTTATCCCTTAGGTCTTTTTTAATGCTAGTAATATTACTAAAATCACTAAAATTAGTGGATTTACTGCTAGCACTAGGGCTATTAGGTCTGCTAAGAAGCTCTAAAGAGCTATTAATAAGGTTAAAATTGCCTAGTATAAATACGCCCTCTTAAGCCTTATTCTCCGCCTTTTTAGAGGATTTCTTAGGCTAGGTTTTGCCTTTCTTTTTATTAAAAGAGGACTTAAAATTTCCCTTATTTTCTTAGAGGTTATTCTTTTTATTATTCTTATTTTTATAAGAATTAAAGGTTTTATTTTCTTTAAAGCCCTTGTGTATAGATTCCTTAGAGCTTATAGCTCTATAATTTAAAGCTTTAGCTATAGTAAAGCTCTTATCTTACTGCTCTTTTAGCAGGTTTGCTATTAAAAATTAGAAATTTAATGCCTCTATAGGGATCTCTAAGGCTCTATTAGTCCTTATAGTAAATTATTACCTTTTTACCTATTAAGGAAAAGTAGATTTTAATACTTATAAATATTTTTTTACTTAATCTATAGGTTCTATAGAAACGCTAGAAATTACTAATTTAACTAGTAAATTATTAAATAAAGCATTAAAAGCCTTTAAGGATCCCTTAAAGCCTTAGAAATTTAAGCTATAGAATTAAAAATATAGAGAGCTATATTATATTTTAGCACTTTAAGAATACTACCTTTTTAGAAAGCTAAAGGCTTTTGCTAAGTCTTATTACTAAATTATAGCAGCCTAAGGGGCCTTAGAATAGCTATCTCTTAAAAGTATAAGAATAATAGCTTAGTTAAGGTCACTTAAATTACTAGAAAATCCCTTAGGATTATTTAGAAAATTAGGCATTTTTAAAGCCTTAAATTAAATTACTAAGGCTTATTTCTATTAATTATAATTTTCTAGTCCCTTTAGCCTCATAGCCTTTAAAAAGCTATAAACCCTTTTATTAAATTCCTTAATAATAGAGTTATTATAGAAATTTAATATATTAAAAGCCTTATTTTAGCTTACACTTCTATTAGAATTAAGATCTTTTAGTGGTGTATTTACTAGCTTATTTACTAAGTTATTAGCTATAGTTATAGCTAAATCTTCTAATTTTTATAGAATATTAAAGATATTATTATTTTAGGCAGCAATTTACTAGTTTATAGAATTAACCTAAACCTACTTTTAGCTATTAGTTTAGGGCCCTAAGTTTATAGAGTTTATAGCCGCTAAATTATAGAGGAAGGAAAAGCTCTATAAAGTAGGAATTTATAGAAAAAATACTTATAAAAGCTTTTATTTATAGATCTTAGCCTTTAAAAATAGAAATGTTTCTAAGGCCTTTATAGAAGGAAAGCTTCTATAATGTTTCCTTTTTATAAAGGGGAATACCTCTACACTCTTTTTATAAAAATAGGAGTTTTCTATATCTTTTCTTTTTTTTTTTTTATAGAAGTAGGAATGCTTCTATAATTTATAGATTCTATTTTTATAGAAGTAGAATTTCTTTTATATTATATTCCTCTCTATTTTATAGAAAGGGAGACTTTTTTTAGTAAATTTATTCTATTTTTATAGAAAGAATAATAGCTTTTAAGTCTTTCTTTAGGTTTATACCTTAATATAGAAAATTTAAATAATTTTTAGTAAATTTTCTCTTTATTCTATAAATTTTAGTAAATTTTTTAGTACTTAGAAAGTGCTTCTAAGCTTATAACCTATTAGAAATAAAGGGTTTATAAAGGCTTTTACCCTTTAAAGTACTAAGGTAGTAAGGCTTAGTAAGCTAGCGGTTAAAAGGTCTCTATAGCGCTATAGCGGTTACTATAGGCCTTATTTCTATATTAAAAGCTTAATATACACTTTTTAGTATATAAAATACACTAAATTCTAGCTTATAGAATATAAGTGAATTTTCTTAGATTTTATTTAATTTATTTAATATTATAGGTAGTAGGTTTAATTAATAATCTATATAGTTATAAGTAGCTATAAGGAGATAAGTGTTTTTCTTTATATACTTACTAGGTCTATTAGTGGATCTATATAGCTAAAAGGGGCTTATAAGCCACTTTTTATTTTCTATAAAATTTATTTATATAAGAAAATAAAAAAATAGACTTATAGCTATATAACTAACTTATTAATATATATACTAAAAATTTTACTTAATAAAAATCTATATATAAAAAAATCCTAAAAATCTAAAAATTAAGAAATTTATATAGAAAAATTCCCTTTACTTTAGTAATAATAAAACTCTTTATATTTCCTTTTTATAACCCTTAATCCTTATATAATTTAATTTTAAAGACCTTCTATTTCCTTCTTTAAAGTAGCCTATAAATTATATAACTTAAGGCCTTATAGCTACTAAGTAGCGTAGCTTAAATCTTTAATTAAAATTTAGCTAGCGTGCTTTATTACTATAAAAATTAATTACTAAAGCTAATAGTTTATTAGCTTCTTAATTAAGTATACACTAACTGTTAAAGTATGTAATTAAGGGCAAAAAGGCTAGAAAAGTGAGGTGCTTATAGCTATAAGCTCTTAGCTAAAACATCTATTTTTACGCTTGCTACACGCGTATGCACGTGTGTGTTACGCGCACTGTCGCTAGCTTTTAACCTAAAGACCCCCTATAAAGGTCCCTATAGGGGTTAGAGTTAGGGTCGTTATAAGGCCTATTGAAAGTCCTTATAGTGGATAAGGTCTCCTGAAAATAGCTGTTATTTTCAACACCTTCTATTTCCTCCTCTAGGGTGGCCTGTGGGTCACGTAACCCGGGGCCTTGCAGCCGTTAGGCAGCGCAGCCCAAATCTTTAATTAAAATTTAGCTGGCGTGCCTTATTACTATAAAAATCAATCGCTAAGGCTAACAGTCCGTTAGCTTCTTAATTAAGCGTGCGCTAACTATTAAAGTGTATAATTAAGGGCGAAAAGGCTAGAAAAGTAGGGCGTTTATAGCTATAAGCTCTTAGCTAGAATATCTATTTTTGCGCTTACTACGCGCGCGCGCACATGTGTGTTACGCGCACCGCCGCCGGCTTTCAACCTAAAGACCCCCTATAAGGTCTCTATAGGGGTCAGGGTTAGGGTCGTTATAAGGCCTGTTAAAGGTCCTTATAGTAGATAAGGTCTCCTGAAAATAGCTGTTATTTTCAACAAAATTTCTCTTTAAAAAAAGAGATTATTTTATTTTAAAAGATTTTTATAAAAGCTAGTTTTAGCTTAATAGATATTAAAGCTTTTTTCTAAGCTTAATTAATAAAGGCTAATATAAAATTAACGGAAATTACTTAAGTATCTATATTTATATACCCTCTTTTAAAGAAAAAGCTATAAAGATTTTCTTTTAGTAAAAGTAAATTAAATTTTAAGGTCTTTAGTAGTCTCTTTTTATTAATATTATAGTTATCTTTTATTAATATATGTTTTTATTTAATTTAAAAGGTTTCTATAAAAAAAGAGATACTTAGCTTACTAATAAGGGAAAAGGCTTATAGTAAGTTTAAAGGATTATTTTTTAGTTTAAAGAGATTTAAAAGTTTAAACTTTTTTACTTAGTTTATTATTCTTTTTATAGCTTTTAATTCTTTATTAATAAAAGGGCTATTTATAGAATTTTAATAATAAAGTTAATTAACTTAAATAAGCTTAAGCTAAATTTATAGTTTATTATTTATAAATTAATATTTTATAAAAGTTTTAAGGTTTTTAATATTTTTTTAAAAAAGAAAAGGTTTTTTATAATATTAAAACTTTAAGAAATCTTTATAAAATACTTAAAGTTAATATATTTATTAGATTTAGTTTTAAGTAATTAAAGAGAGGCTTAGAGTTACTAGCTTAATGTTTTAAGTTTATTAGTTTTCTTTAATTATTAATATATAAGTAGTTAGCTTTTATATTTATAATTTAATATATATAAAAGAAAAAGTAATTACTACTACCTATTATATATTAAATATAGTATATAAAGCGTAGGCATTTATAGCTTATAAAATACGTTATAAATAATTATAAAAGGAATTATAAAAGAGAATATATATAAGTTATAGATAGGTACATAGTTATATATAGTAATAAAGTTGTCTTTTTACTTATATTATTAAGAATCCTCCTTTTATGTAAGGAATTCCGTCCTATAACAATAGTAGCAACTAGGCGTAAGTTAATTAAATTAATTAGGGTATATATAATAATTTATAATAGCTATATCTATAGAAAGCTATTTAGAAATAAAGGACCTCTTTATACCTTTTAATTAATTAATCTTTATTACGTTAGAGGTCTTTTCTCTATCTATAGCTATAATAGCTCAATTCCTAACTGCATCCCTTTACACATTCCTTGTGACCGTTTAGCCTAATATAATATATAAAATAAAGGTTTTTTTCTATAAAGGTAAAGGCTAAAAAACTATAAAGTACTTTTAAAGTAATATATAAAGAATTAATTATAGCCTTTTAATTAATTTTACTTAAAGTTTTGATTATATTTATAAGATTTTTTATTTATATATATTTAAAAATATTTTTTATAATTAATTTAATAAAGTTATAAAACTTATTAAACTATACTTTAAAGTATTTATTTAAGTTTTTAAAGTTTAAATATTATTTAATTAAAAAATTAATAATTTATTTTCTTTATTAATATATTTATTAAGTTTAAAAGTTTATTTAATTTTTAATATTTTACTTTATATTAAATAATTTCTTTTATAAAGCTTAAATAATTATAGTATTTTAAGCTTATATTTATTATAAATAAATAATAATAGCTTATATTTTTATTTTATTTTTAATAAATTAAATAAATTAAATTAAATATTTTTAATAAATTATTAAATAGTCTCTTTTATTTTCTATTATAATTTACTTATATTTTTTTAATTAATTAAAATATTATTATTCATAATATTAAAAAGCTTTTAATATTAAATATATATTTTTTAATAATATTCTTTAATAATCTTTAAATTTTATTTATTTATTTATTTATTTATTTACTCTAGGGGGCATAGAGCCCTTAGCTAGTACCTTATCTTAGTAACCTATATAGGAAAAACCTTAGGATAAGGGGGAAAACCTATATATAGTAGTAGATATAGTTACTAAAGAGGCTTAAATTAAGCCTTAAGTAGTGTTTATTATAAAAATTAATATGCTATTAGCTAGGCTTTAGCTATAGTTATTAAAAGGAGTCTAGTAGGGGGCGTAGGTAGTGTATATAGAAAGGCACGTAAAAACGCGTTAAATTTAAGGGGGGGGAGCGAGGACTCTATAGTTCTATATTAGGCTTTGTTTAGGCTAAGCTAGGTTGCTAAAAGGGGCGCGGTGTGCTAGCCACGCGCTACGGAACGTAAGGCAATGCAGAAGGGCGTGGAAGGTTACAGAAGGTTATAGGTTGCGACATAGCTACGCTGCTAATCTAAAGGTATATTAATTACTAGATTAGGTAATTATTATATATTAAATTATTAGGAGTTACTAATTTAGTAGGTATTAAATATAGAACTAAATTAAGCCTTAGTAGTAGGCAGTGTAGGCGTAGCGTAGTAGCGGGATAGTAGTTATTAATTATTTAAATAGGTTTAGTATATTAATAAATAATTTAATAAGTGATTTAAAGTACTACTCTTTTTTTATAAATAAAAGGGACCCCTTTAAGGGTTTTTTTTCTTTTTCTCTCTTCTTCTCCTTATACTTAGTTAAAAATTATAAATACCCCTTTCCCTTTTAAAATTTAGTATAAAGCTATTTTAGTCTCTATATTAAGGCTAATTTAAACCCTTAGTGTTATATTAATTCTAAATAGTAAAGAAAATAGCTAGTTAATTAAAAGTTAAAGGCCCTTTAATAAGTATTTAATCCCTCTCTACGCCCTTTTAAGCTTTAACTTTAATCTATATAGAGTGTAAAGTAAGCATTTCTATACTCCCCTTACTTTATTAAAATAGAAGATCTTAATATTTATTATTATAATTAGTTTAGTAAATATTTAATATAGATTTATAGTAGGGCTACTATAGTTAATTTAAATTTTAAGTATTAGTTTAAACTATTTTAAATATATATAGCTTAGTAAGTTATACTTAGTAAGTTTAAGGTTTAAAGTAGAGCTAAGTTAAATATTAATTAAAGTAGGCCTTACTTAATATAGTAATAGTTTATAATATAGTATAGAAAGTTATAGACTTTTAGGCTTAATATAACCTAAGTAATTCTATAGTATTTAATATAAATTTAACTTAATACCTTAGTAGGGGTATATTAGTAATTAATATTATATAGTGCAATTTATATAGAGTTATTTAATAAACAGCTAAGCGCTTTATTAATGCTAAGTTAGCTTTAGTATAGAGTTTAAGTTAGGCCTTTACTATAACTACTAGCTATAGTAGTATTTTTAAATATAAAATACTAATTTATATAAATTAAATTACCTATTTATTAAAGCAGTAAAATAACTTAATAAAACAGTCTTTAATAAAAGTAGGTAGGGCTTATACTAGCTTTAAAGCAGTAGTAAAGGGATTTAAAGATAGGAAGGGAGGGGATAATAATAATAATAGTAAAGTAAAGGGGGAAGGGGTTTAAAGAAAGGGCTATAATAGAAGAGGTATAGGGACATATAGGCGGCCCTATAGCTAGCTCTATAGCTAATAAGTTTAGGTTTTTTTGTTTTCTTTTATTCTTTCCCTTTATTTTTATTTCTCTTTTTTTTTTCTATTATTATTTTTATTTATTTATTTTTTTTTTTTCTTTTCTTCTGTTTTTTTTATAAATAAAATAGAACGATTTAAGGCTTAATTTAGTTATGTATTAGTACTAATGTAAATGCTAAGGTACGATATATTAGCGGTTTAAAGTAGTAGGGGTAAAGCAGTAAAGGGGCCTATATTAGGCCTATATTAAAGACTAAGAGATACTATTATCTACTGCTATTCCTCCTATAGGGTAAGGGTAAGTTAAAAGTATAGGAGGTAACTAGTTTTAAGAAGCTACTTCGCTAAGTATTATATAAAGCTAGGCTAGTTAAAGGCAGTGTAGATTTCCCTTAAGTTTTAAATTAAGCTTACTTTAAACCCTAAAGGATAGAGGTAGTTATATTTAAAGTATTAAAGAATAAAGTAGTAAATATCTTTATAATTACTTTAGTAGTAGTATATTAATAAATTTATATTAAAGATATAGTAGAAATAAAGAAAGGAGTTAAAGCTAATCTTTTTAGTATAAAGTTAAATTAAGGTTAATAATTTAAATTTAATAAAATAGTAGTAAAATTAAAATATCTTTTTTTTAAAGTAGAAGTTTAGGTTTTATTTAGCTATAGTAAAGTGCTAACTTAAGCGTTAGTAAGCTACTAAAGTGTATTTCTAAAGCTATTGCTTTTTTTAGTTTAATTTTAATATTTTAAATATAAAGAATATAGTAAGGTTTAGTAAAGGCTAAGTTAAAAGCAGTATATAGTTAGTATAGGGTTGTCTTTTATATTAGGCGTTATATTAAAGGTAGGTTACTATTAAAGTATAAGCTATTTAGATTTTATTAGCTATTCTATTTACCTTAATTCTATTATAGAATTATTAGGCTTAGTAATTAAAGTATAGGTTTAAAGAGAGAATTATTGCTTTAGTTTTAACTAAGGACTATAGTATAGCTTTATAGGCATTAATAATAGTGTAAAGGTATTAAATTTACTTTATAGTAAAGGCTTTAATAATACCTTTAGCTATATCTCTATATTTAGTTAGGGTATAATATAAGCTTATACTATAGCTAATAAAGCTTTAAATAACCTAAGTATAGAGGAGTCTAAACTTATATAGTAAGTACCTTTAAGTAAATATAAAGAGTGTAGTAAAGGTAAGTTATTACTATATTAGTTTTATAGTAAGCTTAAGTTAATAAGCCTTTTATTAAAGTTTATAGTAAATTTAAACGCTAAAGAATTAAGCTAACTATATTAGCTAAACTATTACAGTCTTAAGTTAAACTAATATTATTATTAGCTATCTCTTTTTACTAAAGTAAATAAGTTTACTTTTTTATAAATAAAACTTTAAGCTTAATTTATAAAACTATTTTTAATAAACTACTTAAGTAGTTTTAAAATAGGCTTAGGTCTTCTTTATTATATAGCTATATATTAAGATATTAGTGTTATTAAAAAAGCTAAGTATTAATATAGAGTTAACTATTATAAGTTTAATATAAAGTAAGGTAATATAAAGGAGAAAGAGAATTAAAGATATAGAGGACCTTTAAAAGACCCCTATAGGCACTATATAGAGAGCTACTATTTAGCTATTAAATATAAAGTAGGCTTTATATAAGGCAGTAAAAGCTTAGGTTTAGTATACTATTTATATAAAGAGATTAGTAAAGACTATTATATAGGTAAGTTTTATATAATATACTATATTAAAGGCAGTTAAAATATTAAGCTAAAAAAGCAATATAATACTGCTATAGTGCTACGCTATATATATAGCTTTTATTAAAACAATAAAGGCTGCCTCTATAGAATAATTAATATAGTTATTTATTTAAAGCTTTAAAAAAGCGCTGCTTTCCTTAGCTATATAGATAATTTACACTACTACTACTGCTTTTAATACCTTACCTATAATACTAAAAAGGGAGATTAATCTTTATATATTAATATACTTTCTTTCTTTAAGTAACTTTCTTAGCTTATAAAGAATTATAACTTTAGCTTTTTAAAATAAAGCTAGGTAGTGCTTAATGTAGTAGTATATATTAAGTAAATTAAAGAAGATATTAATAAGTGGTTTACTATAGGCTTTAAGGAACCTTACTAAAAGCTTATTAAGTTTAAAAGCTTTTTAACTAGCTAGTTCTTTAATTATATTATATATCTCTAAGGCTATAAAGCGATCTTCCTTTAGAAATATAATAGAGTTAAGTTAAGGGCTAAGATTAGCTAATATATTATTTATATAGGTAGTTAAGGTAAAAAAGAATTTATTAAAGAATACCTCTACTTTATTATAGTAAGAGGTAACTAAAGGCGTGCTATTACTACTATAGTAAAGGGTTAAGATCTAAGTAATTTTAAATAGTAAGCTATTATAAAGTTAAGCTTATTATTTTAGTTTCTAAAGGTTACTTTTTTTAGCTATTATATCTACTACTATATAACGTTAAAAGCTATATTGTTTCTTATAAATAACTTATTTTTAATTTAAAGCTATATTAATAGTAGCTTACTAGCTTACCTTAGTGTAATAGCGTTACTAAAGTCTTTAGGTATATTTTATATTATAAATAGCTTTATAAACCTTAAAGGTTTACTATAGCTATACTTTAAAGGCGCTATAAAGGCCCTTTAATATAAAAAGGGTAGTAATAGTAATAAGTTTAGCTATAAGCTATATAGTAAAGAAGTTAATTTAATAAAGGGTATTAAAGATAGTTAATATAAAAGAGAGGTAGAATTAATACACTACCTCTATAATAGTAAGTATCCTATTTATTTAAAGCTATTTAAAGTAGTATAGAGGTTATTTAATAGTAATAGTTATAAAACTATAATTATAAAAGGTAATGTAAATAAGCTATAAAATATAATTAAATTTAGTAAGGTCTAATCCTTTTAAAAATTAGGTTTAAAGGTTAGTAAAGGACTAAGTATAGTTAATAGTACTATCTCTCTTACTTTATACTTACTATATTATTTCACTTTAAAGTATAATAAATCTAAGTTATTACTAAGCTATAACTACTAAGAGTTTATTACTACTAGGTAATATATAGCTATATCAGTTTTAAAGGGGGTAGTGCTAGTTAGAGTTATTAATAATAATATAGTAATGCTATAGCGGTTCTATAAAGAAGTTATAAAGGGGAGTTATTTAGTTATAATTGTTGAAAATAACAGCTATTTTCAGGAGACCTCATCCACTATAAGGACTTTCAACAGGCCTTATAACGACCCTAACTCTGACCCCTATAGGGACCTTTATAGGGGGTTTTTTGGGTTAAAAGCCGGCGGCGGTGCGCGTAACACACACGTACGCGTGCGCGCGGTAAGCGCAAAAATAGATGTTCTAGCTAAGAGCTTACAGCTATAAGCACCCCACTTTTCTAGCCTTTCCGCCCTTAATTATACACTTTAATAGTTAGTGTATACTTAATTAAAAAGCTAATAAACTATTAACCTTAGTAGTTAATTTTTATAGTAATAAAGCACATTAGTTAAATTTTAATTAAAGATTTAGGCTATACTATTTAGTAGCTATAAGGCCTTAAGTTATATAATTTATAGGCTACTTTAAAGGAGGAAATAAAAGGTCTTTAAAATTAAATTATATAAGGATTAAGGGTTATAAAAAGGAAATATAAGGAGTTTTATTATTACTAAAGTAAAGGGAATTTTTCTATATAAATTTCTTAATTTTTAGATTTTTAGGATTTTTTTATATATAGATTTTCATTAAGTAAAATTTTTAGTGTATATATTAGTAGGTTAGTTATATAGCTATAAGTCTATTTTTTTGTTTTTTTATATAAATAAATTTTATAAAAAATAAAAAGTAGCTTATAAGCCCCTACTAGCTATATAGATTTATTAATAGGCTTAGTAAATATATAAGAAAGAATACTTATCTCCTTATAGCTGCCTATAACTATATAAACTATTAATTAAACCTACTACCTATAATATTAAATAAATTAGATAAAATCTAAGGAAATTCACTTATATTTTATAAGTTAGAATTTAGCGTATTTTATATACTAAAAAGCGTATATTAAGCTTTTAATATAGAAATAAGGCCTATAGTAACCGCTATAGCGCTGTAAAGACCTTTTAACTGCTAGCTTACTAAGCCTTACTACCTTAGTACTTTAAAGGATAAAAGCCTTTATAAACCCCTTTTTTTTAATAAATTATAAGCTTAAAAGCACTTTTTAAGTACTAAAAAATTTACTAAATTTTATAGAATAAAGAGAAAATTCACTAGAAATTATCTAAATTTTCTATATTAAGGTATAGACCTAAAGAAAAACTTAAAAGCTATTATTTCTTTTATAAAAATAGAATAAATTTGCTAAAAGAAGTCTCCCTTTCTATAAAATAGAGAGAAATATAGTATAGAAGAAATTCTACTTTTATAAAAATAGAATCTATAAATTATAGAAGTATTTCTACTTTTATAAAAAAGGAAAAAGATATAGAAAACTTTTATTTCTATAAAAAGAGTATAAAGGTATTCCTCTCTATAAAAAGGAAACATTATAGAAGCTTTCCTTCTATAAAGACTTTAGAAATATTCCTATTTTTAAAGGCTAAGACCTATAAATAAAACCTTTTATAGGCATTTTTTCTATAAATTTCTACTTTATAGAGCTTTTTCTTCTTTTATAATTTAATAGCTATAGACTTTATAAACTTAAGGCCTTAGGCTAAAAGCTAAGAGTAGGTTTAGGTTAATTCTATAAACTAGTAAATTACTGCTTAAAATAATAATATCTTTAATATTCTATAAAAATTAGAAGATTTAGCTATAACTATAGCTAATAACCTAGTAAATAAGCTAGCAAATATATTACTAAAAGATCCTAATTTTAGTAGGAGTGTAAGCTAAAATAAGGCTTTTAATATATTAAATTCCTATAATAACTCTGTTATTAAGGAATTTAATAAAAGGGTTTATAGCTTCCTAAAGGCTGTAAGGCTAAAGGGACTAGAAAATTATAATTAATAGAAATAAGCCTTAGTAATTTAATTTAGGGCTTTAAAAATACCTAATTTTCTCGATAATCCTAAAGGATTTTTTAGTAATTTAAGTGATTTTAATTAAGCTATTATTTTTATACTTCTAAGAGATAGCTGTTTTAAGGCCTCTTAAGCTGCTATAATTTAGTAATAAGACTTAGCAAAAGCCTTTAGCCTTTTAGAAAGGCAGTATTCTTAAAGTGCTAAAATATAATGTAGCTCTCTATATTCTTAATTCTATAGCCTAAATTTCTAAGGCTTTAAGGGATCTTTAAAGGCTTTTAATGCTTTATTTAATAATTTACTAGCTAAATTAGCAATTTCTAGCATTTCTATAGAATTTATAAATTAAGTAAATTAATATTTATAAGCATTAAAATCTACTTTTCCTTAGTAGGCAGAAAGGTAATAATTTACTATAAGGACTAATAAAGCCTTAGGGATCCTTATAGAGGCATTAAATTTACAATTTTTAATAGCAAACCTACTAAAAGAGTAGTAAGATAAGAGCTTTACTATAGCTAAAGCTTTAAATTATAAAGCTATAAGCTTTAAGGAATCTA
This sequence comes from Claviceps africana, assembly GCA_018360145.1. NCBI lineage: Eukaryota > Fungi > Ascomycota > Sordariomycetes > Hypocreales > Clavicipitaceae > Claviceps > Claviceps africana. Next base: position 18,582 of record SRPY01000338.1, on the reverse strand, counting down.
TATATAGAGGCTTTAAAGAAAATAAAACCCTTAATTTTTATAAAAATAAAAATAATAAAAAGAATAACCTTTAAGAAAATAAAGGAAATTTTAAATTCTCTTTTAATAAAAAGAAAGGTAAAACCTAGCCTAAGAAATCCTTTAAAAAGGCTAAGGATAAGGCTTAGAAAGGCGTATTTATACTAAGCAATTTTAACCTTACTAATAGCTCTTTAGAGCTTCTTAGCAGACCTAATAGCCTTAGTGCTAGCAGCAAATCTACTGATTTTAGTAATTCTAGTAGTGTTATTAGCATTAAAAAAGACCTAAGGGATAAAAAACCCTCTAAGGCCTTTAATTTTAATTATAAAGTAATAAAGAACTCCCTTCTTTATAATATAGGCTTTATAGTGCATTTAGTTAATTTTAAAGAGCACTTTATAAGCTATATTCCTTATAAAAAGGGGGAAGCTAAGCTTATCTCTATTAATAGAGGACCTATATATTTTAAGAGATATAGAAAAGCTAAATTCTTAGTGCTTTACTAATAAAATCCTAATAAATATAGGCCTTTAATCCTTTAAAACACACTATATTTTCTAGGTTTAGATATAAATATAGTTAGTAAATTAAAGCACTATTTAGCAGAAGGATATATAAGTAAAAATACTTTATTTTTAGCTAATAGGTCTTATATTAGTCTTTTAAATATTAAGAAACACAGTTTTTTCTTTTAAATAAAAGACCTATATACACCCCTTTTAAAATCACTTAATAGCTCTTATAGCCACTATAATAGTTATTTTAACTATTAGGCTTTTAGCTACTTTATAGAGGTTAAAATCCCTCTTTAAAAGCCTTTATAAGTTAAGGAAGCTATTAAAATTAAAGAATTAAGGGATTTTAATTTAGAACCCTCTAATACTATAGCCCCTTCTTCTTTAATACCTATAGCCCTAAGCTAAGTCCTTAATTCCCCTAATTTAGCACTTAATTCCCTTAAATTAAGGCTTAATTCTTAAGGGGTATAATAGGCTTTAGCGGACCCTTTTACTATATTTTTAGAGGCTTTAAAAGACCTAAAAACAATAAAAGGTCTTTTAAAGCCTTTAAGACCGTAGGTACCCTAATAAAAGGCCTGTAAATCCTTTAATAGGGCCTAGTAGGGAGCTATAAAAGAAGGCTCTATAAGGCTTAAAAAGTTAAACTTAAGCGCTAAAAGTTAACCTTTAAAGCCTAATTTATACTAAAAATTGCTAAAACTAATTAGAATTTAATATATTTAGCTAGGGCATTTAGAGATTAACTTTCTAAAGAAAATAAGCTTATTAACTAAAGGAATATTAGATTTTACTAGCATTAAAAATAAGGATTTTAACTATCTAACCTATACTTAAACTAAGGTAGTTAGAAAACCTAATAAAAATTTAATTCCTAACCCTCTTAAAGCTTTAAATAGGCTAAAGGGGGATATAGTAAAAATTAGCCCTACCCCTTATAATAAGCAACAAATCTACCTATTTTTAATAGATTAAAAAACTAAATTTAGGTAGGTTTTATAAATATTTAATAAAGAGAGACCTACTGTATTTTTAGCTATTAAAAGCTTCTTTAGATCCTTAAAGAAAAAGTTTAATACCTACTCTAAATATCTATATTTTAATAGAGGTAAAGAAATTAATTTTACTTTATAGGGCTAGCTAGCTAAAAAGGGGATAAAATTTATAACCTCTTCCCCTTATATCTATAAGTAAAATAGATTAGCTAAGCGTTCTATTTATATTATTTTAAATAGATTATAGGCTACCCTACATTAGTCTGGTTTGCCGTTATTTTTATAGAATTTTGTTCTTTTTTTAGTTATAAATTCTATAAATTTATTAATAAATTTAACCAAACTAGCGTGCTTAGTATAATTATTAGCTAATGACTTTAATAGGCCCTTTATGCCTAATTATAGCTCCTTTAAAGCTATAGGCTTTTATTGTAAGGTTTTAATTCCTTTAGAAAAAAGACCTAAAGCTTAAAAGCTAGCCCTTAGAATAGTGCTTAATAGGCTACTTACTATAGTAGATTCTAAGATCTATATAGTATATATTCCCTTTAAAAGGCTTATAATAAAAACTAACTTTCTTAGAATTATAGAACCTATAGGCTCTATTTTTAACAGCCTCCCTAGGCTTTCTATAGGGAATAATAGCTTTTTAAAGGGGGATTTCTCTAACAAAAATGCCCTAAAACCCTCTATAATTATAAAGGGGGCTAAGGCAAATTTAGAACCCTTTAATCCTTTAATAGAGAGTAATTCCTTAGAGGGGGAAAAATAATTAAATAAGGTTATTCTTAGTGATAAGGATTACCCTATACTTTATAATAAAATAGTTAGAAATAAGCTTAGCTAAGCCCCTAGTCCTAGGGATTAAAATTCACTAAATTTAACGCAATTTAAGCCTGAAAAAATTAACTTAAATCTAAATAAAATGGATATTAATATAGAGGCTTTTATACATTAAATCTGCTATAAGGTATAACTTAAAGTAAAAGAAAATATACTTAAAAGTAAGCTTAAGACTTAGAAGTAAGCTTTATATTTACTAAATAAAGCTAAATAGCTTAAAGCGATTTTTAGTGAATTTAAGTAACTTTTAAAGGCTAGAACCTTTAAATTTATAAAGGCAAACTAAGTCCTTAAAAGTTAAAAGGTTTTAAAAAATCGCTTAGTATTAAAAATAAAGAGAGATAAAGAAAATAATCCTTTTAAATATAAAGCATAGCTTATTACTAAAGGATTTATATAAATAAAAGGGTTAAATTATATAAATACCTTTACTGCTACTAGTATTCCCCTTAGCTAGCAAATTTTACTAGCTTTAGTAACTTAAAACAACTAGAAAATAGAGTAAGTAGACTTTATTAATACCTTTTTAAATAGTTACCTTAAAAAGCTTATTTATATAATAATTCTAAAGGGTTTTATAGAATTTATTAAGTAAAATCTACACTTAGCTAAATTAGCTAAAAGCTATAGCTATAGAGCTTTTAAAAGGTAAATAATTATACTTAAAAAGACCCTTTATAGCCTAAAGCAAAGCTTTAAAGAGTAGTAGTAAACGCTAACTAAAGTGCTTAAAAGCCTTAGTTTTAGCCCTCTTATATTTAACTCTACTATATTCTATAATCTAGTAACTAAAACGTTTATTATTACTTATATTAATAATTGCCTCCTTATAGAGCTAAATTTACAATATATTTAATAGCTTAAAAAGGCCTTATATAAGGCCTACTTTATAGAAAATAGGGGCTTTACTAAATTCTTTCTAAGGGTGTAAATATAGTGTAATTAGAAAAATAAAATCTTAAAAATACACTAAAAACAATATATTTAAGAGGCTTTAATATACTTTAAGCTAAAAAATTATAAAGTAGTTAGAATTCTAATGCAGCTAAGGGTTTTAAAAATATAGCTTACTAAGCCTTTAAAAAGCTAAGAAATTAAAGAATATTAAAGTATAATAGAGACTATTATATATTTAATACTCCTTATTAAGCTTAATATTGCTTTTACACTGCAGTAGCTTTTTATAGCCTTAGCTAGTCCTTATTTAAAATATTTAAATGCTGTAAAAAGCCTACTAAAGTACCTCTTTAGTATTTAGAACCTTATTATAATTTATAAAGGTCCCCTTAAAAATTTAAGTAAAAATAATACTATTAGCTACAGCTTAGTTAGGTTTTATAATAACGATTTTACTAAAGATAGAAGCTCTTCTAAATCCACCTATATATATCTATTTAAGCTAGCTAGCAGCCCTATAAGTTAAAAGAGCAAAAAGGCTAGTATAATAGCTTTATTTACTATAAAAGCTAAATTAAATATAATTTACAAGACCTTTAGAGAACTTTAGTAACTAAAGGGCATTTTTAAAGAGCTAAAGGCCTCTATAAAGCCCTCTATTTAGATTTTTTATAATAACTAAGGCGCTATAAAGACTGCCTATAATCTAGTATTTTATAGCTACACTAAGTATACCTTATTAAAATTTTATTATAATTAATAACAAGTCTTAGCTAGGCTAGCTAAGATAGCTTATTTAAATATTAAAAAAATGCTAGCTAATAGCCTAATAAAGCCTTTAGCTATACCCCTATATACTATTTTTTTAAAGCTTATAGGGCTTTAATCCCTATAGTAATTGCTATAAATCTTAATACCTAGCTAAAGGCATTAAAATCCTTATAAAAACACTTAACAAATATAAAATAATTACTAAAATAATTACTAAAATTGACCTTTAACTTTAATAACGAATTTTATTTAATTAGCTATATTTAACTATAGCCTTTTTTTAACTTTTACTAGAAGCCCTACTTTTTAACTTTTTAAATTAGTTATCCTTTTTCTTAAATAATTTTATTTAGATTTATATAGATTTTATTTTTAAATTTAGTATTCCTCTTTCTATTTAGCTTTTAAAATACCTCTTTAAAGGGAGTGTTAAAAATAATAGCTATTTTTAGGAGACCTTATTTACTATAAGGACTTTTAATAGGCTTTATAATAACCCTAACTCTAACCTTTATAGGGACCTTTATAGGGGGTTTTTTAGGTTAAAAGCTAGCGGTAGTGTATATAATATATATATATATATATATATAGTAAGCGTAAAAATAAATATTTTAGCTAAAAGCTTATAGCTATAAGCACTCTACTTTTCTAGCCTTTCCGCCCTTAATTACACGCTCTAATAGTTAGTATATACTTAATTAAAAAGTTAATAAACTATTAGCCTTAGTAGTTAATTTTTATAGTAATAAAGTATATTAGCTAAATTCTAATTAAAGATTTAGGCTGTGCTATTTAGCGGTTATAAAGCTTTAGGTTATATAACCTATAGGCTACTTTAAAAGAAAAAATAAAAGGTCTTTAAAATTAAATTATATAAGGACTAAGGGTTATAGAAAGGAAATATAAAGAGTTTTATTATTATTAAAGTAAGGGGAATTTTTCTATATAAATTTCCTAATTTTTAGATTTTTAGGATTTTTTTATATATAGATTTTCACTAAGTAAAATTTTTAATATATATATTAATAGATTAGGTATATAGCTATAAGTTTATTTTTTTGTTTTTCTATATAAATAAATTTTATAGAAAATAAAAAGTAGCTTATAAGCCTTTACTAGCTATATAAATCCACTAATAGGCTTAGTAAGTATATAAAAAAAAACACTTATCTCTTTATAGCTATCTATAACTATATAGACTGTTAATTAAACCTACTATCTATAATATTAAATAAATTAAATAAAATCTAAGGAAATTCACTTATATTTTATAAGCTAGAATTTAATGTATTTTATATACTAAAAAGCGTGTATTAAGCTTCTAACGTAGAAATAAGGCCTATAGCAACCGCTATAGCGCTATAGAGACCTTCTGACCGCTGGCTTACTAAGCCTCACTACCTTAGTACTCTAGAGGGCAAAAGCCTCTGTAAACCCCTTTTTTCTAATAATAATAGTAGGTAAAAGAGTAAATAAAGTAAATATTAATATTATAAAGGGTTATAGCGTACTAATTAGTGCTAGACTGTGTTATTTATAAGCTAAGGCTATATTAATAATAAATATAAATAGCTATCTTTTTACTTTAAGCTATAAGTTAATAGAGACCTAAGCTTAGGTTTAAAGGGTCTTTATTAATGTTATATAGTTCTTAAATCACTACTATATTAGTCTTAGGTTAGGACCTAAAAGCTAAATAAATAAGTTATATCTTTTTCTATATATTTTAATATATTACTTATAATATTATATTTAATTAAAGGGTAAGGGGGTTTTTTATAATAAAGGGGCTAACTTAGTGTTAAAGTAGTAGCTAAGGAAGGCCTTAATAGCGTTTTAAGGCTTTAATAAAGGGGGTATAGATATTATATTAAGGCTTAGATATTAGTTATAACTGCCTTAGAGGCGCCTACTATACTTTTAAGGCAAGGCTTTATTAAAAAGGGTGTTACTAGCTTATTTATATTAGCTATAGGTTTAAACCTTAGTTTAGCTATTTATATTTATAGAGGTTAGTGTAAGTAAAGCAGTAAAGCTACTTAGCTAGTTTAAATATATAGTATAGGCTCTTATTTAGCAGTTATTAGTAATTAAGTAGTGTTTTAACTAAGTAGAGTAGGTGCCTATATAGTTAGTGTATTACTCTTACTTTATACCTATAATAGCTAGGTAGTTAGTCTTAAAAGCGTGCTTAGTAACGGCGTAGTAGCTATAATATGAGATTATAGTGTAGTGTATAGTAATATAGTTAAATTTAAAGTATTAATAGTATTAATATAAGTAGAGAGCTTTATTATATAGTTTAGCTTTAAATATTTTAGCTTTATAAATAACTCCTTTATAGTATAGTTTATTAGCTATATTAATATCTTTAATTTTAAGGATAAAAGGGGCTTATATTATAATACTATAGGGTTTCTATGCTATAACTTTAGTAATGCTATTGCTATTAATAAAGGTAAAGTAGTAGAGAATATCTTCCTTAGTAACTTAATATATATAATAAATAAGGAATCCTTTAATAATAATACTAAACACTTATTAGTTTAGTATTATATTTAAGCTAAAGGTAGTTTAAACTTATTTTATATCTTTAGTATAGAGTTAGGCTATATCTTTAAAGGTAACTACTATATTACCACTATAAAGGCGCTTTATAGCTACTATAGTATCTTTATTTATAGCTCTATTAATAGTATAAATAATATCTTTTAAGCTATATTATTTAACTACTTTATTAATTAAATTACCTTTAATAATAGTCTTTTTATAAATATAAAGCAGTACTACTATAGAGGTAGCTAAGTAAATAAGCCTATTAATTATTAAGGTAGCGCTACTAGCTATAATTTTAGCCTATATTATAGCTAGTGTAGTTTTAGATTAAATAGCCTTTTTAATTACCCTTTTAACTATTACTTTAAGGTTAGTAGTTATAATTAGTTTCTAAGGGTTAGTAGGTTGTTTATAATAAGCCTATATTGTTTTTATATTAATAATATATAAAATAACCTTTTAAACTCCTTTTAGTAAAAAGGTTAATATAAGCTTAGTAATTTTATTATATTTTTATTATAAATAGACTAGTACTTAGTCTTAAACTATATTAACTATAGTATTAACTTAGTTTTCTACTATAAACTTACTATAGTAAATAAAGGGATTATAGTAACTTTATAAAATACTATAGTTTTCTATATTAATATCTATTATTATTACACTACCTATTATATCTATATTCTAAGCTTAATATACTATTGTAAAGGGGGGTAAATAAGTATAGCGAAACTTTTTATCTACTTTTTAAGTTAATTTAAGTCGATTCCGCGGCGTTATTACAGTGCAGGCGAAATCGCGAAAGTTCTCTTTTTTCCTTTAAATTTTATTATTTATTTATTTAAATATTTTAAATTTAAAAAATAATATTTTATAAATTTCTTTTATTTAATAATTTAAATAAAAAATATTTATAAAAAGTATTAATTTAATTTTAATTAAAAGTTTAAATATATTTTTTATAATTACTTTAAAGTTTAAAAAAACTATAAATAACTATTTAACTATTATAAACTTTAATTAAAGCTTTTTTAATAACTTTATTTAAATTAATTTTAAAAAAATTAAAAAAAGCTATATTAATAAAAAGAAAGTAATAATAATATAATTTAAAAAAGTAATATTTTAAAAATAAAAAAAGTAAAGATTAATTTAATAAATTAAAGAATTTTTAAATAATTTATTTAAAATTAATAAAAAAGTAATTAAAAAAGAAATAAAACTTTAAGCTTTATTTTATTAAAATAATAAAATTATTATTATTTTACTAAAACTTATAAAATAATACTATTTATTTTTAACTTAATTAAAGGTTAGTAATAAAGAAAAAGTATTTAAAAAAGTAAAGGAAAATTATAAAGTCTTTTATAAAGCTTTATTTATAAATTTATAAAACTATTAATAATACAAAGAAAAAAGAAGAATTTCTTTAAAGAATTAAAGTAAACCTTATTAAAATTCTTTTAATATAAAGTAAAGTAATAAAGAGAGTAGTATTATATTAGCCTAAAGAAGAGAGAATAACATATATAAGGAGGCTATATACCTTAATAAATTAAAGGTATTATAAAATTGCTATAACTATAACTATACTATTAAAATAATTAGGGTTAGTTTTATTAGTAAGTTATTAAATTAATTAAATAGTTTAAAGTTAAAGATATTAAAAAAAATACAGGTATTATAATAAATTAACCTTAATATATATATATTAAAGGGGGAATACTATAGTAGTAGCTAGGCTTAAATTAATTAATTAATTAAATTAGGTATATATAAAAACTTATAATAGTAGCTATACTCCTTTTAAGCTATTTAGAAAAAGAGGATCTCTTTATATCTCTTAATTAATTAATCTTTATTATATTAAAGGCTCTTTTTCTTTTCCTTTCTTTATAGTTACGTTAAGTTAATTCCTAACTACATCCCTTCACGCATTCCTGTTAACCCTTCGGCCTAACACAGTATTTAATTATAAAAAAGGAAAAGTTAATTATTTATAATAAAAGCTAAATTATAAAGGGTTTAAAATATAAAGATTTAATTTAAATAATAATTAACTTTAGCTTATTTAAAAAGGCTTAAAGGATTTTAAAGGTTTAGGTTCCTTTTAAAGGTTTTAAAAGCTATAGAAATCTTATATATATAAGCTATAAATAGGGATCCCTAAGGTAAAAGGTATCTATTATATAGTGGTGCCTAGAGTTAGCTGAGCGCTACCCTTCGCGCGTGTGACAGTATCCCTCAAAACTTGCACTTCATGTGCGAGCGAGTGCGAAGCTTCTGCCCATTGTCGGTGGACTTTTAAAACGTGGCGCTCGAGTTTGGATTCATTTCGGAAGAGCCGATCGCAAAACTGGCATTCGTAAGCTATCGCCTCGATTCTCCTGAGAGTATCCCTATCAAGTGCCGCGGCGATATGATGCATTTCCTCTCCTATGGATCGGGGCTGTTCCGCCATATAGATTTTGTCAGACAGTTCTCGCTCAACGTCTAACAGCGAGGGATTTTGCTTCGGCTGAGACGCAGAACTTGGCGGGGAATCTTTCTTGAGCCAGGCCAAAAGCCGAGAGCGCAGTCCGGACCCTCCTGCTCTCATTTCAACGTCCCGAATGAATGTTTCAAAACCCGAAGTATTATCCTCTGTACCAAACGATTCCTCTGAGGATATCCCAAGACGCATCTCTGGAGGATGTTCGCAATGGTATTCTTCTTCTTCTTCTTCTTCTTCGCGCCTGAGACGCAACTTTTCATCAAGATCGCTGACGATGATGGAAGAATGCGTGTCGCCATCACTACTGATGGTCTTTCTACTCTGAAGTCCCAGAGAAAATTTCCCCGTCTCGCTGGCGTTGGACTCATCAAGCTCTTCCTCCTCAGATATGGGGAGAAACTTGAGGGCCAGATGTCTTAAATGACCCACGACGTGGTCCTCGATGGCACCACCGCCGAGTGGCTGGCAAACGCCGCAGAGCGGGCAGAAATCGAAAAGCGGAAACTTGAACCGACAGTTTCGCTCTGCCAGGACCTGAATGCGCGCATCGGAGAGATGGCCATGAGCCATTTTTACATGTGATATGTAATCGTCTTTGCTTTTCGCGATGACTGGGTTGTGAGATTTGGAGTTGCAATGCCACTGCATGGCATGCTGTTTGCGCATGTGTTCAAACCATTGTTTACTGTGCCCATACAGCTCATCTGGTGAATCGCATTCTTCAAACAGGCATACGTATGGTGTGAGGTCCTTCATGACGTGGCGCCTGTCTTCTTGATCAGCTTCTGGCGTCGATTCAACATGAATTTGGTCAAGGATGAAGTAGGGCATGGTATGTTCACGTACTTCCACTTCCTTTCATTGAATCCGTCCCTGACTGGAAGGGCATGAAAGCAATAGGGGCAAGTGATTTCTTCCTCAACGGCCGCAAGGCAATCCTTCCAGTCTTTCTCTAGGGCTTTTTTGAGTTTGATTGTGGCTTCTGCGCGCAGTTTATCCAACGTGTCCGAAACCAAAACTTGCCCGTTGGCAGCGCTCGTTGAAGATGTCTGATCCAGTAGAGATTGTACGTGCAGCTCGTGATGCTGTTCACGTTCTGCCCTTAGTTTTGCGTAGCTGCGATGGAGGGTTGTGCATGGAGGCGGGGGGAACGCAAGATCTGCTCCTTGGTCACTCATCGCGATGGAGTGAGTCCGGGACATGATGGAGAGCTCATCATCAGCCTTGGGATACATCTGCGAAGCCAAAGTTGTCACAGTTCTTGTCCGTGTTGAGACGGCACTCAATGGAACCGCATTTTGACTTGGTGCTTGCGATGGCTCTCTGAGCGGAACTTGCTGCTCAATTTTCGAGCGATCGCCGGGGAGTAGGGAGCGCGTCTCTGGCACGACTTGTGGTGGCTTAGTCGTGTCTTTGCCATACTTTGATCTGCCGTATAATATTCTTTTTCGTCGTAACAGCACCGAACTGGCAAGACGATTCTGAATGGCTTCGCTGGCTTGAGGGAACCGATCCTGAATGTAACCCAAGAATAAAATTTGGAGGTACGGGTCCAAATTTTCGCCTGCCTCATCTTTGATGTGGAAATCTTTGGCTACTTTTAAATTTGGCAACTCCTTGGTCGCCAGTCTAATTGTAACTGCGAGGTCCCACAAGAGTGCTATTATGTTGGCAATCTCTTTGAGGGCCTCGTCGAGCTCGTCGACATCCTGTTTCGCGGCTGCTGTATTGGTAAGAGAGGTAAAAAGTGCGCGCATCTCGACTGGTTAGCAAGAAGATGAGATGTCGAACGGTTGAAAGGAAACGCGGATGTGAAGACAGCATGGCTTGATAGTTGTCTAGCATTCTGCCCAGCACCATTTGAGCAAAAAAGACATGAGGTGTACAGGGAAAACGTACGTTCGCCAAGGGAGATACGCTGTATTGATTCATAACTTTCCCGGAGCCGGCAGCTCAGGGCGTCCAACACACCGACGACGGCGCGGTGAACGGTAGGGGCCACACGCAGGCGACTATCAAGACTGACTCGACTTTGGCTGAAGACATCCATTCTGAAGGTCCAGCTAGAGAGCCTGACGGCTTGATCGTCGATGAGTGACAGTTGTCGCGCGGAGAGACGCGCGGTCTTTCCCAAGCACGTTTGGAACAAGTCACTACATTGCTGGACGATGTGGGCGATGGAAACGTCTTTCCCGACAATGTCTGGTGTCATGATGCCACGAGGATTGGAGAGGTGGCGGATATATCGAGGTCGAGGCACAGGTAGGACAGGCACCTAGGCTGCTTTTTTCCAATCCTGATCTTGTTGAACAGCTGCGGAGCATGAATTAGACACGCAACCCGGTGCTCTTTCTAGATAGGGGACCAAATGTTGTCGGACGGCGACGACCTGAAATGTGAGGCTATAAGCACTTACTTAGTTTGGTGACATGGAAGCGAAATCGGCGTGAAGACGCGAAATCGGCGTGAAGAGAAGGACAGGTCGGCCAAGCTTGTCCAAGACCACTCAACTTATGAGAAGCCCGCCGCGTGCAAGACATTGCGCTGACTTGTTGACGTCCCCGCTTTGTTTCGCAAGCCAGCGAGGGCAACTACATACATACATACATGTGTAATGTATGTATGTATGTATGTATGTGCCTATGCATGTAGCTCAACAGTTATAGACCCATCCGGTGCATCGTGATGCATGACCAATGCAGCGTCGCATCAGACCAGACAGATAACAACATGTCGTTGTGTCACAATCGCCCTTTTGAAAAGAGAGGCGGGGTTGTGGTCCCCGTACAGGGCAGGAGCGGACCGCACCCTTTCTTTCTTTCTTTTCCTTTTCTTTTTCTTTTTCTTTTTCTTTTCTTTTCTTTTCTTTTCTTTATTCTTTATTCTTTATTCTTTTATTATCTATTTCTTATTTATTTTCCCTAATTTTTAATTATACTTTTACTTTTTCTCTCCGTAATGTCATCTATCCTCAATCCCCTCCGTATCGACAACTAATCTCCTCGTTTCCTGTCCATATGATTCTTTATCGTTCCAACTCTGGGTCGAAACTGCGGATAGTATAGCTATGGCTTCTTCTGCCGCTCCAGCCTCCTCCGAGGCCACCGTGTGTATTCTGCTTCGTACCACTACCACGTTCCACCAGATTTCCGACATCCAGAGAGCCAGTCTGAACGATGGCACGCTTAAATACCTGTACGCCGGTGTCACGGCGTATTGTTCTATAATCCAGATCCGTGTCCAGTCTTTGCGCCTATCGAGTGTTGAGATCGATGAGTACCTCCTTCTCAGAATTTTGGATCATTTTGCCAGCTTCATCGTCCCGATAGCTGAAATAGATGACTTCGCCCATGATGCCACGCGAGACTCCCGCCTGCAAGAACTAAACCATCGTTGGGAGAAAATACAGGACGGGTCTGACGTGAAAAAACGTCGCTTCATCCAGCAATATATTAGCCTGGGTATGTCTGGCCCAACACTTGACAAGTTCTTTAAAACGCTAGTTTCTCTACAAAGAGAACTCAGTCGCCCATACCCAGTCGATGCTACTCAATGGTTAGCAGATGAGCCTTCGCCGCAAAAAAATCCCACTGAGCCTTCGTACCACGTATGGCGTGTCGCCCAAGCAGTCTGCAAGGCTCTCGTTGCTACTATGAACTGCTCATGCAGGCCGCAGCACGAATTCGACGCCAGGATACTTTTGGCCACATATCGGAGGCCAGATGTGGGTGGTGCTACTTTCGACGACGTTGCCTTTCCCATGATGCTTTCTATTTCAGAATGGTGGCAAGAAGCGGTCGTCCACACAGTCAAGGAGCCAGTCGTTCACTTTTCTGTTGAGCAGGCAGATGGACCTTCGAAGAAATGCATCAAGGACAACTTGCCGTCCATGTTGGTGGAACATCTATGTGAGCCAATTTTGAAGAGCAAAGCACTCCAAGAGAAGGACAAGACAAACAAGCGGCTGGAGTTGACAGTAAAAAATGGCCGACTCTACAAGAACAGATCCTCGGACAGTGATTTCCTCTTTGCAAGAGAAAAGGAGGCAATAACACTCGAGGCGATCCTCCAGCGAGGGGTCCATTCTTTCACGGAAAAGACACGGCGGATTCTTGCTTTGCAGTTGAGCTATGCGGTGCTATATTTTTATGATACGCCATGGCTTCCGACATCGTGGAGTTCGTCCAGCGTATTCTTCTTCCGCACAGCCACGGCCTCCATTCCCCTGCAGCCGTTTCTGCAAGCGGATCTAAATGGGTCTCTGCGTAAAAATCAAGACGGACAAAGCTTCGGCCTCGGCAATCTTGATATTGCGGATGTCGATTCTAGCGAGGTGGATCCAGACGATATCATGAAGCATCCATGTCCTATTTTGGTGGAATTGGCTATAATTCTAATGGAAGTGCATGGTTCTCGACCGTTTTGTGATCTTGCCACCAAGTACCACGTCCCTTTCGAGGCAGCAACTCCAAACGGAAGATATGATGCCGCGGTCAAAGTATTCGAGATGTACAAGAGCGAAATGCCTGAAAATCTTCAGTTCCACTGTGCTGTGGCAAAGTGCCTCGATCCTCACGTCTGGAGGGTTGGCGCGACCAGCAATTCAAGCATTCAGGCCATCAGAACCAAGATATTTGAAGAGGTTGTGCTGCCATTGGAGGATGACGTCAAACTTGCTTTTGGCAGTTCCGTTTCCCTTGATAGCCTGGATAGCACTGCAAAAAGCCTGGATATTGGCCCATGGGTCGAACCGAAACCAAACATCCAAGATCGAGTTCACGAGCATGTCTCGTATTCGTCCACGTCGAGCTCCGGTCCAGGCAATGCTACTGCCACTCTGTCACGCCATGCGCCTGACCATGATCTCCCCACTTCGCCATTGTCAGGGGGACGCAAGAAGGAAGTCAAGGTCTCCGACTCGGCTGTTGATGATGGAAGGAATGAGAACTCGTGAGTACACAACTCCTCCCGGGCGGATGTCTGGTGGCATCTCCAGCACCGAGAGGCACTTGACGCCCCTATCGACTTATCCATAGTAATGTACGCCTAATGACGAGTTTCTCAAAAATGTAGCGTCCGGTGCTACCATGTCTGGAAGAGGAGATACGAAGATGTTTATGAAAAGTATATTGATGCGCATATGAACTCCTCGGGCTTCGCGCCGGTGAAGATTGCTCTACTTGACACTGGCTACGACAAAGGTCACCCTGATTTCGAAGCTCGCAAGGAAAATATCGGAGGAAAGTACAACTGGCTGGACACAGAGCCCAAGAACAGGGTACACGACAAGAACGGGCACGGAACCTTCATAGCCAGTCTCCTCTTGGACTTTGCGCCACACTCGGAGTTGTACGTGGCCAAAATCACCAACGACGAACCCTCGGCAACCATTGTTGCAAGCGCAATTCGGCACGCTGTCGACGAGTGGAAAGTCGACATCGTCTCTCTGTCGTTTGGGTTTCCGGATTGCACCATTGACGGCTACAAAGAGCTCGAAAGCGCCATCCAATATGCTTACTCGCACGATGTCCTCATGTTTGCGGCAGCTTCCAACAGTGGCGGGACACAGAGAATAGCATTTCCTGCACGAGACCAGAATGTCATTTGCATATACGCAACCGACACGCAGGGGAACCGTTGTGACTTCTCACCCTCGGCGGAAAAACACAACATAAACCTCGCAACTGTTGGCTATGGGGTCGAATCCGCCTGGCCCGTCAGTCAATGCGACGTGGGAAAAAACCCGTCATGTCTCACCGTTCGAAACGGCACTTCCTTCGCCGCGCCCATTGCTGCGGGCATAGCGGCATTCCTCCTCCTCTATGTGCGGTTGCATTTGCCTCAACAAGCGGCTCGGTCTACAAAGCAGCAAAAAATGAAGAGGTTGCTGCGAGAGCTTGCGAAAAAGGACGGCGACGAGATAACACGAGATGGATACCACTTTATCGACTTGAGCCTGTGTTCCGATAGCCTGTTTGGGAAGGAGAAGCATTACATTGATGCTACGCTGGAGAGTATACTCAAATAGAAACTACTCCATATGTGTCCGTTTGGTCTCGTGCATTCCATCCCTGGGTCTATCCCGATCCAACGCCATGCTCTCAGTTTTGAGGAATGGCGCAGACAATATACTCGTCCCCCTCCCTCACCACCTCCTTCACGTAACCCTCCTCCTCGGGATCACTCTGCTCTCTTACAATTCGAAGCGGTGCATCCTCAAGCTCGACATGTTGCGCCGACAGCATAGCACCCTTGCGATACTCCTCCTCCACCACATCCTCCTTCTTCACCCACACCTTGCTCACCTTGTACGCGAACACAAAAGACCCGTCATCTTCCCAGACCGCGCTGTCCGTGTCCTCTATCTGGGCGGCAAAGTCGGGTCGACCTCTTACCGGGACCGTTCCACCACTCCATATTGTTCCGTCCACCTCCGCGCCCAGGTTACCACCTACGCCGTGAATCTTGCTCGTTCTGACAGCGGCGCCTGTGACCGTTTTGAGGCCTGTGATGATGTAGATTGGTTTCCGGTAGCGGCTTGATTGGAGATATCGCTTGACTGCTGGTGCCGCGAGGCATCCCTCAAGAAAGGCCGTCGTGGGTACAAACTGGACGGTTTCAAGTTGTTTAAACGTAAAGAAAGTTGCATGGCTGGGGTGGTTAGCGCAAAACCTAGCCTTGTATTCCCCCCCCCCCCCCCCCCCCCAACACTTTCAAAATTTTCTCGTTCCTATTTCCCCTTTCCCCTTTCCTTACGCAAGGCTCTCTTTGGAAATGCAGGATAGGAACGTGTATATCCATCCCCGCGGAAAACACAACGCGTCACCTACTCATTCCGCAACCTCATGCCCAAGTCCACCCCGAAGCCAAAACTGCTGAGAAACCGCATCAAGATGGAGAAGCCGCCCGTCTTGAGCTTCTTGTGGGAGAACTCGACCCGCCTTTTGGTCGAGACGACCTCAAAACTGCTGGGAACGGCAGCGGCATGGAGGGCCCTATCGGGTTTCTTGATCGACATGAGGACGTTTCCTAGCTTGATGGGCCCGTCGGGCGGGAAATCCCAGTTGGGCGCGTAAAAGTAGCATGGAATGTTACTGGCCATGGCGGTGTTTGACGGGCGTATCGTGAGCTGGAGACGGAGAAAACCCCCCCCCCAGAGACGAGACGACTCTTCAACACTCCAGAAGGAGATGCGGGGGGTTGGGAAGCTTGGCACATGTTTTGCCCGATTAGTCTGGTCAGTCTGTGGCATACATACTAATGGCTGGACGGCTGCTTGGCCGTGATGAGGTACATGCGGGCATGCATTGTATATGCATGTACATATGGAGGTGCATCACCCCTCGTCAGACACGATACGAGATTCATGCGGGCTGCCGAGTACGTAAACATGCAGCAACTATTTGAACATGCAGCAGCAACCAAGCCTAAAGCAGATAAAATCATGGCTCACAACCGCGGCCTTCAACCGCGGCCTCTGTAGGCATATCAAATACCCCGAATAGGGGGGCTTCAGATAAACCAATTCCGTGTGGCTCTGGAAAAGAACAATGCAGCGTGGCATACGTAGCGAGGCACACGCGTTATTCATTGTTGCTGCTGTGCGTTTATATACCCCAACAGATAGGTAAGTAGGTATTCCTTCCGTTTTAGGCTTGGTTGCTGCTGCATGTTCACGCACTCGGGGCGGCTAGGGGTGATGCGCATTCTAGCAGCCAGATAAGGACGTCTCATCATTTTTTGAGCCAAGTCATGTGGGTTGAAGATGGATACAAAAGGCGGTAACAGTGTCTCACCGGACATACCGTCACACGCGCGAAGGGTAGCGCTCGGCCAACTCCAGGCACCACTACATAACGGGTACCTTCCACCTCAGGCATCCCTACTTGTAGCTCATGTATATAAGATTTCCGCGGCCCTTGGGACCCTTGGAGGGAACCTGGACCTCTAGAACCCTCCAAGCCCCCTACGTGAGCCAAAGTCGATTATTATCTGAATTGAATCTTCGCATTCCAAGCCCCTCATCATTGGCCCTTGTCACACAAATAATCAGCCCATCCATCGCGACACATGGCATGGACACACATGTATGTGCAGGTCATCGCATCTGCCAAGCGTAAAAGACGGCATCGCCGCGACACGAATCCGCGCGCTCGCCACTCTGATGCCCACCTCACAGCGTTGTTCACAAAGCACGCCCGGCCGCCTTCCATCCTCGTGCATAATGTCTTGATTCTCCATCAGCCGCAGAATTGTCATCATAGGGAAACCTGTCAGAGGAAGGAGCCCTTGAGACCCTACAAGCAAGGTATACACGGGAACGGGCTGTGTTTGCAAATACAGGATAGGAGCGTCTATCTCGTCCGGCCAAGTCAATGCAGGTTTGGAAAACACGTGATGCTTCGTTTACTCATTCCACAACCCCATAGAGCCATTACTTTTGTCCCTTGCACCTAGTGTCCTGCGTCATAAAAGGTATCTCTGTCGAGCCATGTCCTTTATCCGCTTCGATCTACCTTGTCTTGCAATCTACCATGATAACCAGCCCAAGCATCTTTCTCGAGGCCCGATACAAGAGTCGGCAGGATCGTAGCCCGGATGCCTCTTTATTAATGCACTCGTCTTCTCTGCGTTTCTCGGGACAACAACCAAAAAAAAAGCCCATCGCTTCTCGCCCGTCTTGCAGAAAAACAAAAAAGGGAAAGAAAATCCGCTGCCACCCTTCCGGGAACCATCTATTTCTAGATTGACGGCTTCCACGTATACATCCATGATAAGAACTTGTATCGGAACCTCGGACCTTTCTGCTTCCTTTTGAATGTTGTGTCTCGTCACCATTCCGGGAGACTTCTCAGAATTCTTGCGTGGTGCCAGCCGCAAAGGTGCCACCCCATCGCATGTGAAAAGAGCCTAGATAGGGCTTGGAATGCAAAAATCCATTCAAAAGAAATAAACGGCTTTGGTTCTCTTAGGATGCCAAGGGCTGCCCAGATCAGCAAGTATCCCTTATGCGAACCTCGTTTATCGGCACCGCTCCATGCACGGTATGGCTATACTCTACGAAAATGCCGATCTGAGCTTTGCTTCTCCCGTCCTTGGCTTTCATATCATATTGTTATCATTTTGTACATATTTTTCTTTTGCTGCATCTCTTCTTCTTCTTTTTCTTGGATAGACACAACACCTGCGAGGTACACCTTACGACCATCTCGGCCGGGCTCAATCCCTCACGCACGACTACGAATCCTGAGACCCGTTTTCGACGACTCCCCGTCACGCCACAATCCGTGTGGTCAAACAACCACGCAAGCCCGCAACGAGAACCAGGACATCCGCGCCTTGATTACTATCTACTCCGATCCTCACGTGCCTTGGCTCCCCTCCAGTGGTATCACATTCGTCCCTGCCGACCTAGACTGTATCATACAGAAGCGCGTCCTAACCAGGCCACGAGAAATACCATGTACATGTAGAAAAAAAAGGGGGA
>SRPY01000337.1:0-33317 GCA_018360145.1 Claviceps africana | reverse complement strand
GTCCCCCCCCCCCCCCCCCCCTTTTTTTTTTGTTCTGGACTTGCGTAGCCGCCAGACAAGGACGGTCGTTGCATATGGCATCAGAAATTTGTGACCACGACACGATCTCCACTTGAATGAGCGCTGTGATTGGCTGTTCCGGAGGGCGCACCACTTCCCGCGGCGGCTGTCGCTGTCACGTGTGGGGCCCGACGTCACCGCGGTGCAATGCAGGCAAGGCACATGCACACGAACAACGAGTAATAACGAGTAACAAGTGTGCGTACTTAATCTGTTGGTACATTTTGTATGTACATACATATGTACATGCATCACGCAAGCACGCAGCAACGGGGGAACAACAATCCAAAAACAAGCCCAACGTGCGACGCTCCCGTGTGCCCTCCTCCCACGCACCGCTGGTGCATGTTGCTTTTCTCATGCACGAGGTGGCGATGTGACTTGGCCGGCAAACCCCGCACGGCGGGCACAGGCACAGGCACAAGCCAGCAAAAACGCCCAAGGTCCCGATTTGATTCCCACGACCGTCGACACTTTGTTACTTTTGCTTGACCAAAGCGCGGGCGCCCGTCGCAACTCGGTGTGGGGGCCGCGGGCCGGGCCTCGGAGAGGGAAGTGGGGGTCTACGATACATCGTATACAATGTATAGCATACTTCATAAGTATACTTAGTATATAGTAATATAGTATCAACAAACTGCCGGCGCCCCAAACTCTGTCCAGCGGCTTCCCATCGCCCCAGTCCAAAACAATCATGGCATGTGTGGCGTGCCCAAGGTGGTGGCTGACATGTGCATTGGCGGCCGAGCGGCCAAGACGGTGGCGGCAGCCTCGGCCGGAAAGCAGCCGTCCAGCGACGAACTAAAGGTGCGCATGCCATTGTCAAGACAAGAAGCTTGGCCGCACATGGCCCAGTTCAACCCTCACGGACGGAATACTTGTGCCGACTCTTTGCGAAATTCCACCCCGCACACCAACCCATTCACCAGCAGGGCAGGTGACCTACGGGGCTACGGGGCGGCTCGCTCTTGCATATAACCTACGCGCCGTCCTGTAGAGCCATCAATCTCCTTCGTCAAAGACCACCGAGGATACCGGACCAGCAACCTCAGCATAAGCAGCAAAGCTTCCCAGTCTTCCCGTCTTGGCATCTCGGTTGATGAGCACTACCCGCCCGTCGCTCTGCTGGCCCACCGCAACCAAGGTTCCCGCCCGGTTGATGGAGAAGTGACGGGGAAAGCGGCCGCCGCAGGCCACTTGCTGCATGCGCGTCAGCCGGCCCGTCTTGCCGTCGATGGAGAAGTTGATGAGCGAGTCTGAGACGATCCTCGTGCTGTTCTTGGTGTCAAAGTTGGGGATGCTCAAAGCGCTTTCGTTTCGCGACGACACGATGACATGGTTGGCGTCGGGCTACGGGGGAAGAGTTGAGACATGTCAGCACGGGACGAGGCTTTATCCTTCGTTTCATGATGCATTGACTCACAGAGACGGCGATTTCAGCAGCCGCAGCTCCCTTGGGCACGGCAGCGTTAGCGCCATGAGTGCCAATGTTGAACAGTTCCCTGAACTGGATGCCTGCGTCGGCATACGTAACCCGATAGCCGATGATGGTGTTGGCCAGTTCGTTCACCAGGTACATGAACGTCTTGTCACGACGAGCCGCAAAGGCAATGTGGCGGGGGCCGCTGCCCGACTTGACAGAAACGGGGGAGAGCGCCCTGAGCTGGAGACGGGGGGCTTTAGGGACGGCATAGACGTGGATCTTGTCGGCGCCGAGGTCCGGCACGAGGACGAAGGACCCGGTGGGATCGAGAAAAGTCTCGTGAGCGTGTGAGGCTTCCTGCCTGTCCGAAACGGGGCCGACGTGCGCAATCTTGTATTGCTCCGACTGGATGAGCGACAAATGAGCAGGGTCCGAGACGTCCCAGGTAGTCAAGGCTCCAGGGGAACTGTCATGGGCCGAAGATGGTCAGTCAGACAAACCGCACATATCACAATGGGAGTAGGGGAAGAATAAGGAGGAAACCTCTCGCGGAAGATTTGTGAAGAAAAGGTAAAGAAAAGAAGAAGAAGAAGAAGAAGAAGAAGAAAAGAAGAAATGGGGGGGGGGCCTACTAATGAGCAAGAGCGAGACCCTTCTGTCCCTGGCCGTATAGAACGGCACTCACAGGCCCTTTGAGCGTCGGCACCTTGTCAAGCCTGCTCAAAACCCCGCGAGCAGACGTCGCAAACGACGAAAGCGACCCATTCGCCGTGTTGAAGCCCTCGTCAACACAATACAGCACCGAGTTGGCTCGATCCAGCGTCAGCCACGACGGGCTCCCGGCGCACCCGTCCGTCGAGGACACAGTCCTTAGCAGCGGCACTTTGGTCGCAGCGCCGCCGCCGCCACAGCCCACGGCGCAAGTGTCCCCCAGATCCAACGTCGTCACGTCTCCGCCGTATGAGGTGACGTACAGGAATCGCGAGACCCGAGCCGCGGCCGCGGCCGTTGCGGCGAGGAAAAGGAGCGACGAGGCGAACGCCGCGTGCATTGTGTATTGTACAAAAGTAAAGGTGAAACAACAAATAATTATGCATGTGTATAAGGGAAAGAAGAAGAAGAAAGGGAGCCTCTCCTGTGTCAAACTCAAAGGGATTCTGGTTTCCTTAAGGGAGAAGACGGGAAGGAAGATGAGGATCATCGGCCTGTACGGACCGGCGTCTCGTGAGGCGACATGGCAGTAACCTACCCGCCTACCTGCCTATTCCGTACTTTTTGTCTCGGAGAAGATGCCCTCCCCACGATGCTTTTTTGACGCGTCACGCGCCCCTTCTGACGGCATAATGGCGCGCTCCGGAAGGATCGTGGTGGAGAGGGGGGATGATCCGGGGTATGTGCCTGAAATGGTCACCACCAAAGTATCCGAAGCGAGTAGGTTCCTACATACTGGGTACTTGATCAGCAAGATGTCGCGTGCTTCATGCAGGTACAGCTCATACGTACACGACCCGGGTACCATTGTATGGACTATATGTACATATGTACATACATACGCGTCATTGTACAAGGGCGCAAAAGGCGCAAAGGGCGTCTCAGCAGTATTCCCATTCGCCCCCGCCACCCGCCCCCAAACAGGATGTTTCCGCGGCCGAGCTCAAAGGCCCTTCAAATCTCGTCGGCGATTACCCCAGATGACTTGCGGTTCCGCCATGGATGGAGTCCCCGCCTCGATGGGCTCTGGTCCCTATTGCAAGTCATGCGAAAAGCACCCTAGACAGGCAGTTAGCCACATGCCTGTTTTCAACAAAGGGGGGCCTTGTGCACCGCGACGTACTCCTAGGCGCCATGACCGATGCTCCATGCATGAAGCCCCAATCTCTTTTCGGGCGGCCGGCCGCATAGGTTCGTTTCGCCAGTCGTACGTGTGCAAGTCGTTGTAAAAACGGCAGCACAATCAGACCAGAACCCGAGAACCCGAGTGTGGACCGTGGTTTCGGATTCCCTTCTCTGGTTTCCCCGGTTCATCTTATTGGTCACGTGAACGTATAGTGTCTGCCCGCAAATCCGACCGCTCCACTCTTACCCTATAGCGGACCTACTTTTCATTTTTAGTTTTCTAGGCAACACCTAAAAAAAATTATTCTACCTCTTTTACTATATTTTACTACTAAAATTACATATAAATCATTATTCTAAAATCATTAAATGATCTCTACTAAACCTCCCTAAACCTCTTATTTAGTGCTGTCCTCTTCCACTTACTCTTCCTAAACTCCTTTATTTTGCTCTCTTACAACCTCTTTTTATTAACAACCTCAGTATAAAGGTCGGAATTACAACCTCCGTAACCCTCGCAGCCGCTGCAATTGTAAAGGTCTTAGACTCAAAGGTTCTCAATTACCGCAACAATCACAGCTTTCGCAGGCATCTCCGTCACAAGTGACCCAGTCACAAAGGCCTCTGTTATCAGCGGCTGCCGGCCTCGCTGCTCAGCCGGGCTCGAGGCCCTCGGCGCCTCAATTCAAGCATCCGGCGAAGCCTTTCGCATGTTGAAATGACCTCTACGACACGGCGAGCCAAGAAGAATACAGCCAGCCGTTTAAATCAAGGTAACCGCAACACTCTAAATAGAACACAAGGTAGTCAGGCAATTAGAAACCCGCCGCCTTCTATATGCTGAGACGGTTATTCCTGCAACGCATGCAACGCAGCCCGAGGCAACGTAGTCAGCGGGAATTCAATTGCATTGGCAGAGCCCTTGGCGGCCGGAATAATTAGTCGGCTCGGGTCAAAGTGTTCACATTCAAAGAAAAAACCGGAAAACGCATTTTTAAACGAAGTGGCCTCGGCCGCTGCAGTCAAAAGAATATATTTCTTGTGAGGCCAAATCGGTCAAAAATGCGTTTTCCGGTGCTTTCTTGAATGTAAACACCTTGACCGGGCCGAGTAATTATTCCGCGGCCGCCAAGGGGTCTGCCAACGCAGTTGAATTCCTCCCACCGGCTGCGTTGCAGGAATGACCGTCTCGACGCTGGAAGGCGGCGGGTTCCTAATTGCCTGACGACCTTGTGTTCCATCTATAGTGTTGCGGTCACCTTGGTTTGAACGGCGGGCTGTATTCTTCTTGGGCTCGCCGTGTCGCAAAGGGTATTCTGAGCTCAAACTGCGAAGGGGTTTGCCGAATGCTTGAATTGTGGCGCCGAGGGCCTCGAGCCTGGCCGAGCTATAAGGGCGGCTGCTGTGATGACAGAGTTCCAGAGCCTCTCCCGCCGTAATTCGAACCGCAAAAAAAAACAAGAAAATGACCTCGACACAACATCCGTAACCCGCGCAGCCGCTGTAATTACACAGGCCTTAGACTCAAGGTTCTCAATTACTGTAACAATCATAGCTTTCGCAGGCATCTCCATTATAAGTAACCGAGTCACATAGGCCTCTGTAATTACAGCGGCTGTGAGGGTTGCGGATGTTGTGTTGAGGTCATTTTCTTGTTTTTTTGCGGTTCGAGTTTCGGCCGGGAGAGGCTTTGGAATAGCAGATATCGTAATTTTTTCGCTGCGATTGACGTGGTAATAGTTATGGAGGGGAATATGATAAAAAGAGGGCTTTGACGATAAAAATAAGCGGAATCCCAGCCTTTGCGATAAGGTTGTGTTGATAAAAACAGGTGGCAAGAGAGTAAAAGAAAGCAATTTAGCAAGAGGGAGTGGAAGGAAGCGGCACTAAGCGAGAGGTTTGGAGAGATTTGGCAGATTTTATTTAATGATTCTGGCGATGACTGTTTTGGCCATATGTACATTATATGTGATTTTGGTGGTGAGGTCTGGCAGCAGGGGTGGAATGAAAAACTTTTAGGTGCGGCTTAGGAAACCGAAAATGAACAGTAGGTCCCGGGCGGAGAGAAGTGGGGCAGCCGCCCGACTAGCAAAAGTCGCAAAACCGCCACGATTGGCAAGCCCCGCCAACCAACACCCCCACCCTTGGCGCTGGCTGAGCGAATACCTGCCCGGGGATGCTGCTCCTGAGTCCTGGCATCATCACGCGTCGTCCCGTTCATTCTTCATACACATATCCATATCCATATCCATATCCATATCCATACACATACGTCACGTTGTTGTTCATCTATCTTCATCTCGACCTCTTTTGCTAAACGAAATCCAAAAGACGCTCCGTTGCCTCCCTCGTCATTCATTTGCCATCGCTTTTTTTCTGCGCCCCAGTCTACTCCTTGATGCTCACAAACTCTCCATCGGCGGGCGTAGTCGTGCCCTTAGATGGCGACATACTGTACGGAGCCTGCGTCTTTGTCAGTTCGCCGTCATTGGGCATCGTCAACCAAACTCATTCACGTACCAGGACCTCCTTTGCGTTACATATTCTCCAAGCCAGCTTCCGCACATTGCCGTCGGCGAGGACGACGGCCGGCGCAAACTCGATGCCGAACATTTCGCGGATGGCATACACGATTCGCTTGGCATACTTTCCGTCACGCTCCACATGGCTGCCAAACGACTCTTCCACGTTGCTCGGCGCAATGTCGGGGTCCCTGTCCAAGCAGTTCTGTACCACGGGCAGCACGGCAGAAGCGACTGCCTCCGAGTGCGTGCCCTTGACATCAAACACGGCGTCCTCCTCGGCGAATTGCGCAATGCGAATCTCAAAGGGCTCCGAGACGGCCATGGTCTTGTGCTTGCCGTTGTGGTGGTAGCGGAACTCGAACACGCCCTGCGTCCACCACAATTTGTCCCCTTGGAAGAGCACCTCGCCCTCGACCATGTCGGGCTCGGATGCGTCGCCCCTGGGACAAGCGTGCTCCGAGACAATGATGCTGCTGTCGGCCGTCATGTCGTCGTAGCTGCCCTCGTTGGTGGGAGCCCAGCGTCCTAGAGACGACACTTCGGTCTTCTCACGGCATCGGTTGTCCGTCACCATGTACAGACCGATCCAGTCCTGTTTGCTGTGGTTCGCCGGCGCTCTCCACCGGACACGGAGAGGCGACCCGTACTCGTAGATCCTCGTCTTGACGGGCTTGGGGAACCGCCCCGTCAAGCTTTCCTTGCCCGTGGAGTGGTCGTGGGCGGATGGCTGCTGAGACTCGGTGCCGTCCACGGAAAGCGAATACTGCTTCGGGTCGAGGCCGGCGAGGTCAGCAGAGATCTTGGTCAAGGTGAGGCGGGCCGGTGCCATGTTGAAAAGGGCCGACGTGTCCCGGACAATGGTCTTGACACCCGAGGCAAACTTGGGCCGTGCCGTGTCGAGGAAGTCCTCGACAAACTGCGTCGTGTCGTCCATGACCTTGTCCACGCTCTCCTGCCATCCCTTGATGGGCGGCGGCAGCGACCGCTTGATGAACTTTGTGAGACCCGCCTCGTCGCGCATGCTCTTGCCGTAGATCTTCTGCATGTGCGGCGTCTCAATGTACGAGATGTAGAAGAGGGTGAGGAGCTGCGTGACAATGGCCATGATGAAGATGGCCCTGCTCCACGTGATGAGAGCAGCACCCCAGACGCCGGCGATGCCAAACATTCTTTCCGGGTTGTTGAGGAACCGGTAGATGGACGTGTACGTGAGCTTGGCCTCCTGGTCCCAGAAGAAATCGCCGCAGAACCAGCCAAACTCGCCCAGGGACCCGTACACGCTCACGGCGGTCCATATCTGCAAGGCAACCAGCCCGGCGCCGAGGACGTGTTTCAGCAGCACCAAGCCGTAGCCCCAGTCCGCGGGGAGCGAGTACATCTTGTAGCACGCCGCGACAAAGGATGCGTTGCACATAATCATGCTGATGTGGTGCATGCCCTTCCACTGTCGCCACGCTTCCTCGGCGCTCTCGCCGTACTTGAGGAAGTGGCGAGTCCACATCTTGGTCTTGGACTGCTTGTCGAGAACGATGCCGAGCCCGAGATGGTACCAGACACGCCAAAGCAGCGCGTGGGCTACAAAGAAGGCTTGCCACGCCGGCGTTGTTGGCGTGGCCAGGGCAAGGACGGCTACGTACGACGGCACGAGCACAGCCATGCAGTCGGGTACTCGGAAGAGATCCATGTTACGGAATCCAACCATGTTGTGAACGGGGACCGGCGATTCTTGCGAGGACGTGGGCGGCACAGAAGCCGCGCGGTCGCGGTCGACGGGGCTGCTGCGGTCCGAGGCCATATCCAGGGTCACGGCAGAATCCGTCCGGATCCGGGTCAGGGATTCCCTCTTGCGCGGCGGCGGCGGGTTGTACGTCTTTTCGATGTGAGGATTCTCCACAGTCACGAGGAAGGCGAATTGAGCGGCGTGGGCGACTATGGAGATGAACAGCACCTCGTAGCTGGCGGCCATCATGGAGATGCCGTAGTAGCCAGCATACCCAATCGAGTACATGGGGTGCGGTGCCATCTCAAACACGCCATCAAACGTCAGGTCTTGGTCGATGAGATAGAAGAAGTCACCCCAGTACCACGCAAAGTCCTTGACGACCCGGTGGGCGTCCAGCTTCACCCAGACATTGAAGCCGACAAGCGCCATGCCCAACGCCCAGCGAGAAGCACCAACAACCACCTTCTCGGCCGGCGGAGTATGAGCACACACCATGGCAAAGAGGCAATATGACACAAAATCACACATCAGGATCAGGTCCACGACCCGTCGGAAGAGCAGCCACGTGTTGTATTCGAGCGGCGCCTTTGCAAACTCGTAGTCGTCTGGTATTTTTGCTTCGAGCTCCCGTTTGAGGAGTTGATAAAGCCACGGTCGAGGGTTGCGACCCTGACTCGGCTCCTCAAACAGCTTCCATCGCTTGGCCCAGGTAACGAGGCGTCGGTGGTGGGACTGGATATGAAGCAGGACTCCGATACCAATATTGTAGCAGCCTCGCCAAAACAAGAAGGTAAGCGCGAAGACGGGCCGTTTCCATCCGGCGGGCAAAATGTAAGCCGCCAGGATCATGCAAGCCAGGATGGCGAGCACGACGACATCGGATAGATTCTTGGGCTGTCGAGGATCCAGCAGCTGTGAAACCATGTCATGGGTGGCCGGCACAATAAAGACTGTTGGAACACCCGCCGTGTTAGTCGAGATATTTCGTGCCAGGCACTACATTACGTATGTATGTGTGTATGCACGTATGGGAGGTGCAGAAACAGCTTCTCAGTTCGTCTCCACGTGTAAGTGTCATTCGCTCACCCGTGCCATCCGGCGTGCGACCGTACGTCTTGGACGGAGACTTGGTCCTCTTGTCTTGGGGGTCGTTTGGAGAGAGCAGGCCATTCACCGAGTCGGATTGCGGCTTGTCGGTTGTTGGAGAAGCTTTGGAAGCATTCGTCTGTCTCTGGCGAAGCTCCGAGGCTTCTGCCTCCAAGCTGTTGCCCGTGTCCATGATTCGCAATGGAAGCCGAACGGCAACGGTACCATGTAGTATGACAAGCAAGGAGCGGCCAGGGAAAGGGGAAAACCTGGTGAAGAGGCAATGAAGCTGCCAAGTCGAGCAACCAGTTACCAGGTACCAGGTACCAGACACAAGAAACGAGAAACGAGAAACGAGAAATGAGGAATGAGGGGACCGGATCGGATGCCGGACCAGACGGGAGAGGTCGACCCAGTGCCGGATAAGAAATGTGGGCTGGCTTTTGGTCGTCGAGCTAGTTCCTCGATTGTGCAACGGCCCCGGTTGCTCTCTTCGGGACAGTCAGGGCCCAACGCCTCTGATTGTGTGAATTGGGGAAGCTGGTCTCGTGTCCACAAGTGTCAAGCGCAGAGGGCCACTTGGGCCGGGCTGGTTGGTCTATGCGCGATGGAGCGCGTCGGGGGTCGTCGTCTCGAAGCTCTGTGTCGGCTCTCGAAGCGTGGGAAATGGGACGATGAATTGGTCGAAGGGGTGGGATCAGTGGCCGGAGGGGTCAGAGGGGTCAGGGACGGCATGCGGCGCGGGAGTCGAGATTGAGAGCGGTGGGCGGTGGGCGATGAGCTCGTGAATTTTGAACATGGACACGTTATGATGCACATGTGCATGTGCATGTATGTGCATGTATGTGCATGGGTATGTGCATGTGAAGTAGTATGCAGATACAGTTTACGGTACTGTACATTTGCACTGTGTGTATAGACCAGCACGCATTGTCCTCGCAGGAGGCGAATCGCGTACCCGAAAATGCATGTGGGGTCGTGGCAAGATGGTCCCCGCACTGTCCAGAGCATGTCGCGCAACCCGAATGTCTTG
Source organism: Claviceps africana (assembly GCA_018360145.1). Taxonomy (NCBI): domain Eukaryota; kingdom Fungi; phylum Ascomycota; class Sordariomycetes; order Hypocreales; family Clavicipitaceae; genus Claviceps; species Claviceps africana. Next base: position 23,631 of record SRPY01000337.1, on the reverse strand, counting down.
CACAAATGTACATCAGCACATACTTACATAGGTACATAGGTAGGTACCTAACCTACCTAGGTACCTACCTACACACATATTGTACATACTACATACATACAGATGCTCTGGAATGAAGGCGGCCAAGGACGGCGTCGCGGTGTCCCTTTTGGTTGGATAGTCCCTCATGACTACTCATACTCCGTACGTCGAAGGTGACTGCGGGCACGCCAAAGGCGGAGTGGCAATCTGGCAACGAGCGGCTGCTCCAGGACCTGCCAGCACAGTGGAGATGCTGGCCCTGGCGCAGCTCCAAAAGCAAACAAGAGCGAGAAGAAGACGACGATAGAAGACGAAGGAAGACAAAGGAAGACGAAAGAAAGAGGGGGACAGGGGGGAGGGGATGGATGAATAGAATTGAGGGAGCCAGACCGTCGTCTGCCAAAAGTCCCCCATTCCACAATCACAAGCCAAAACGCCAACGCAACTAATGTCCACCACATCTCAACAAGAAAACGCCATCTGCTGAACCTGGTACTGGTAAGGATTCGAAATTTTCGTTTCCATTGTCCCTTCCTTGTTGTCCCGTCCCGTCCCGCAGTTTGTCGACCGTCAGCTCCAATCAAGTGGCAAGTCTTCGGCAGCCACACGCGCAGACCTGTCATACCCTCCATCACGTCAATAGGGTTATAGTCTGTGGCATCGCGAATCCGTGTCCAGACTAGCCTGTTTAGACATTGTCAGAGGGCCATACCTTTTTTTTTTAACCGTTTTAGTGGACAGAGGTATTTGAAGGCAAAACTTGGCCGCTTACTGGATATATATATGTATATATATATATACATATACATATACATATATATATACATAAATGCATATGTAAAGGCAATATAGTAGCTTAAATATTTACTCTTGTTTTAGCATTTCCTGAATCAACTCCGATTCCGTCTCTGTCGGCTCCTCCGTAAGCTACCAATGCAACACGCTCTCTGCATTCAATTCTTTTTCCCCCCTCCGTGACGCGTGCGCATCGAAGGCGCAGTGGTAATTCATTGACTGAAACACACCGTCATGGTGTTATGCCATGAGCAAACACTCTCCAAATTGACTCGCGAAATCTCGCGTGAAAAAGTTCTCGAACGCCGACATCATGAGCCACCATGGAAGAAGCCTCACCAACTCAAAGATCAACCGTCGTGTGGAATCCATCCCGGATTCGCGAGAACCCTACTAGCCAGCCTCGGGCGTACCTTTCTGCCGACGGCGCAATGAAGTCAACTTCACCACCCCGCTCGCGTTGCTCATGCACCTACTGCTGGCCTGCCTATCGTGAGAATAGGCTCACAGCAGCCGTCACTTCACCTCTTTGACGTCCTTCGAACAAGACCTCCATCCGACTTCTGCCAAACCACGAGCCGTAGACTTGACAATATATAGAAAGCTTTATGGGTTTATTTCAAAAAAAAAAAAAAAAAGTGCAACTCTTCAGCAGCCACACAGGCAGAGTGACGATTTTATATTCATGGTCTCATTTCAGAAGACGCCTCGCCGTCGACAACCGGCGAAAAGGATCCGTATGGCCTCGTGTAGTCGCTTGGGCCGGACCCGGGATACCTGCCCGCCTGCCTACCTAGGTACTCGACCTACTTTCTCAGGTCGGCACCTAGTAGTTGGTCACCGTTGCTACAATACTCACGTGGCATTGCACCATCATTCGGCGGGACATTCTGAACCCAACTTTCCGAGGAAACGAACCACCGTACAACCTGAACGTGGAACGTAGAACATGGAAGGTGGAAAAGAAGAAGAAAAAAACGAAATGAAAAGAGACATTAAACCCCGATTCATAAAACCCCTGTGACCGTACCAAAGGAAGCCTACTGAGCCTTCTTGGCAAACTCGACCCTCAGAATAAGATGCTTGAAACCATAGCCATCCATCTTGTTGCAAGCCTTGACGGCGTCCCCACGATCTGCGAAACTGATAAAGGCGAATCCCTTGGCCATGCCCGTTTCCCTGTCCTTAGCCAGGAACACTCTGGTGACACGTCCGAAGCGCTCAAACATCTCCCGCAGCTCTCCCTCCTCGGCCATTTCTGAGACCTGTGGCTGTAGTTAGTAGCAGTTCGCTCGGTGGGGGGGGGGGGGGGGGGGGGGGGGGTTGGAGGGAAACGCCGCAGCAAGTCGCTCCACAATCATGTAACATACGTTGGTGACACGCAGAGTGGCGAGGTCGTCCCTCTCGCCATACTTGGATCCGCCCATCCTCTCCCCGGCAGCTCCGCCACCAGCACGGTCTCCACGCAGGGCAGGAGGCACGTAGGAACCCTTCTTGGCACCGACACCACCGGCAGCGCCCGCGTCGTCCAGCGCGCCGGTCGCGCCGCCTGCGTCCGAGGTGGCCGTCTCTCCGATGGGGGCCATGGTGTCCTTGTACGGGCATCTGGCCGTAAAGTGCTCGCCGTTGCAGATACGACACTTGACCTTCTTGTCCTTGAGCTTGTCCTTCATCGACTGGGCGTTGGGGTCCTGGCTCTCGTCCTTGGCGTCCTTGCGCCAGTTGATGCTGGGCCGGAAGATGATGTTCTCGCCGACAGACGTAGTGTCCGGGGCCGGTCCGGGGCCGTCCTTTGCGCTGAGGCCAAACTTGGGCCAGGTTTTCCGGTCAGCGACTCGGGGGTTGACCGTCTCCTTGTGCGTGACATATCGGACGCGTCGAGTCGTCTTTACTTTCTGTCCTTGGTCGTTGTACCGGAATGCGATGATGGTTTTCGTTCCGTCCTTGTTGGAAATCGTCTGAGGGGGGGGTAGATCGGTGGATGGCTCCTCGTTGTCGTCGTCGTCGGCCCAGTCATGCCTGTTTTTTTTGTAACCAAGGTGAAGTCAGTTTTCATCGCGCGGGAGTTTCACTTGGGAGGAGCGTTGCAGGCAGGTAAGATTGTCCTGTTTTATTTTTATTTTTATTTTTATTTTTTTATTATTTTTCCCCTTTCCCTTTGGTCAACTCACTTGGGCTTGGGCGGCGCAGTGGTGGCCATGATTGCGGCTTGGATTGAACGCGGGAGAGAAATTCTTTGCAGCAAGACGTCAGGCTGTGGGCGTTTCGGATCTGTTTTGTGACGTCGTCTGCGGCCACAAGCTCGGTCGTTGCAATCGTGGGGTTTCTCGTCCTCTCGACGAATTTCTCTTTTTTTCGTGCGATGAACATTGGTCGTGGGGTGAGGAGAGCTTGTCAAGCCACAATAGTTGTGGCTTTGGCGTGCAGTCACGTGCCTGTCCGAAGCACTGTGGCGCACATATACCCTAAAGCGCGAGTGATGGTCTTTCGTCAATTCCGGGAGAGCTCAAGCTTCGAGTCATTCGTCTCGGATACGATGTGATTTATGATTCGAGATTTGAGTATGCGAAGATTTGTGCTCTGGACTGCGTGAGATAGTTTGCTGTGAGATTCTGGCAGGTTGGCATAGAAGGGACATGATCGAATTCTGAGAGCATTGGCAGTCCCAGTATATTCACGGTAGAGTCAAGTGTCCTCCGCGGACCCGACCCCCCTCCCCGACCTCTTAAGCTTGCATTGCATATCCAGGGACAAGACCAGCGAGATAATTTATTTCAACCGAACATGGCATGCCAACATATGATCATAATCTCCCGGAATCACGAGTTTTAGGTCGTGCGTGCCAAGTTCATTGACGGCGCCAGACGGGGCGATGGCGAAAAGGACAACGTAAGCCTGGCCGAGGGTGGCGCAGCATGCACTCGCCGAAACCATGAGCAGGCTGGACAAATCAGACGCAGAGAGACGCTGCCGAGAACCCCGAACGTGGCGCTAGCTGCTTCCTGTGACACACCGACGGCTCTTGTTGGCCACGTTTGACGACTCGCAGCCGCGTCGACGTCCAACATGTTGCTTGCCGTTTTCAACTCCCCCACCCCCTTCCTTCCTTGATCCATCCCCAATCCTCCCATTCCGATTTCGACGAATACCGCCAACGAATCGTTTCTTCGGACCGTCTTCTAGCCCATAAGAACAAAGAAGGCAAAAAAAAGAGAGCGAGAACCCCTCTACGACCTCGAATTATTATATACGCGGCTTGCATTATGAATAACAAGGGTGAAGAGCCTCCTCCTTATGGTGGCGCCGGTTCTCCTCCACCACTCGCACCCAAGCCGGCATACGGAGGTTCACAGGCGCCTCCTCCTGGCGAACAGCAGCAACAAAGTTATTACCAGCCAGGGCCGCAGATGGCATACAACCAGCAACAAGGCCCATACCCCGCTGGTCAGGGTCCGTATCCTCCTCAAGGGCAATATGGACCTCCCCAAGGGCAATACGGACCTCCCCAAGGACAGTACGGGCCTCCCCAAGGACAATTCGGCCCAGGATACGTTCCCCAGGAACGACGCGACAACAAGGGCGACATTATGACTGGTCTGATGGCTGGATTGGCATGCTGCTGCTGCCTGGACTGTCTCTGTTGAAGGAGACGTAATGCAAGAGCTTTTGGCGGGTGGTTGAGGGCGATCATTTTGGATTCGCCGTCGATCAACCAATGCGTCAAAAGACTGCTCCACTCCTCGCACAAACAACACCTCTTTTCTCACCTATCGACTGCTACCTAATATTGCCATGAATCCAATACGGAGATGAACAATGGACCGATTCGCTTCCTTTGTACCGATTGTCGCGATTATTTTAATACCATGGCCGGGTGCGTGGATTTCTTGGAGAGAATCAAGTGACGCAATTCCACACGGGGTGCATGAAACATAACACTTGGCTCCTTTGTCTCGGCGTTGAGTTGACACGGATGCTTTATGCCTCGCGCGTCTTGGTGATGCACTGTGTTTGTCGTTAGTTTCAGGTTGAATAATCAGCTTCAAATACTTGAACAGATCCACCACGACGGTCTCCACGAATCGATTATTGCCGGGAAAGTGTTGTGAGACGGGCTCTCGAAATTGATTCGGCGTACATTGTCGTGGCAGTGAATGAAAAGGCAAATGGCGGAGCTGGGATAAAGCGCAGGCAATAGCTGGAGAAATGGAGGTGTAAGATGGAAGTCGTGGACGCTTGCTAGACAACCGAAATGCGATGATTACGCGTGCATGTACCTACCTACCTACCTAAAGTACTCAGGTACTTACTTACCTAGTCGTCGGCTGTTGCAAAGAGCTCAGGTGCCAGGACTGATTGATGCAAAAAGTAAACGGTTTCACTGCGTGGAAGCAATGTGTGAGAGGCACCTGCCGTGCAGCATGCCGCCTAAGCAAGTACATACAGACATGTTTCAGTCACCATGACCAGGGCGCTGGGCGCAGGACTATTATAGGTTGCGTCACAGCGGATGCGTGCCTGACGAGGGACAAAGCCGGGTGGTTGCATGCCATGATGGCACGTTTCCCACCTCTTGTTTCAACAGCCTTTTGTTCGAGACGAACACAGGACAGGACCATTCAGCGTCCGTGGTCGACGAATGCACGGTTTGCGCGTTTCAACAAGTATCGCATCGCGGCACGGATCACTCTGGTGTCGTCGGTACGAGACGGGGATTGCGGGCGCTGCAACAACAAAAAGAAATAGAGAAAAAAATAGAGAAAAAAAAAGAAGACAGGAAAAAGCAAGCCAGAGGCACAAATCAAGCAGAGACGCCGGCAAGGACAAATGCGAGAGAGAGGCAAACGATTTGCTGTCGCTGTTGCGAGGTGAAGCGCGCGAGACGCTGGGGTCCGTGCCCGCCAAAGAGACAGGGCGACCAGGATCAAAATGCCGGGTCAGGTCAGGTTCTAGGTTCCTGCCCTCAAGCTGCGAACATGTCCCATGCTGGGTCCTGCCTGGCTGGCCCTGGCTGGCCCTGCTGCTGCTGGACCATCGACGGCGGCGGCTGTGGAGCGCCTCTGCGAGCACCTGTTGCGAGAGAGCAGACAGTGGTGATTGGACAGTGGTGATTGGACAGTGGTGATTGGACAGTGGTGATTGGACAGTGGCGATTGGACAGTGGCGATTGGACAGTGGCGATTGGACAGTGGCGACTGGTCAGTCCCGTCAGCAAGGCACCAACCATGTAATCAACCCGACGCATGATGGCATGGCTGGAGGCCAACATGACTGGACGCCATGCCGCCCTGCAAATAGCCTCCAGGCTCATCCTACTGTTGTATGTAGGCGGGCGTGGCGCGCTGAGGGTGTCCCGGCCCCTGGGCAGCCTGCATCGGCCTCCCGCCTCCCGCCTCCCGCCTCCCGACTCTTGTGCTCCTGAGCTTCTTTGACCGCGAGCCTGGACCGCGAGCCTGAGCCCGCATCAGTCAATCCGCTGCACGTCAAACTGCCTCGTTGCCTGCCAATCGAAGGTCGCCATCCAACAGCCTCTGATGTCACTGGGCCGCACCGAGACGGATTCACCATCACGAACGCGCCTGGCCGCGGACACGGCAGGATACTTTATGGATGGATCATAGGGCCATAGGGCCATCCATCCATCCATCCATCCATCCTTGCAAACGTTCAAGGTAGTGCCAAACTGTTGCATCATCCACATCATCCCCGTCCCCGTCCCCGTCCCCGTCCCCGTCCCCGTCCGTCCCCGTCATCCGTGGGCCTTGGCCTTGCCTGGATGGCACCATGGCTTTTGTGCTACCAGCCGGGACCAGACCACATGCATCCATTCCATTATGCTTTAGTCGCCAAACTAACATCCTAGTAGATGGCTAGGTACTTTGGTAGGCCTCCATCACTCCAGACTCCAGACTCTAGTCCAGTCCAGTCCAGTCCAGTCCGCTCCAGTCCACTTCCTTCCCTTTCCTTCCCTGTCTTGCCGCAGCACATGGATATCTCTTCTTCTTCTTCTTCTCCTCCTCCTCCTCAACGTGATTCCTCGACGCAGAGACGCTGGCTGTTTCTGCCGCTTTCCTAGATGCTCGTGCCCATCCTCACGCCCTCTCCATTACCTCCCGCTCAACTCCTACCTATGTCATCGTCGTTCCCCTAAATCGCGCCAACCCCTATGTCGTCGTCGTTCTCCTAAATCGCGCCAACCCCGGATTGGGAGCTCCGTCCTCGAATAGCCCCCTCTCCAGGAGTCTGAGGAGGGACGGCTCTCCTCGAAAAAGACGTTGCCTTCGTTGCCGAAACTCACCAGCCGCCGCGCGTATTGAACATGGAGTCGTCAATGTCCGGAAGTGGCGGCTCCGGCGCCTGGCACATGTCCCTGGCTGCTCGAGCGAGTGATCCAAGCTCAGACGTAACGTCCAAAGCAGGACTTGGTATCGTCAGCTTTCTCACGGCCATCAGTGTATCTATCGCCATTTTTGCCGCGCAATTCACCCTCTTTTCGCTCCTGAGAAACAAACTGGCAAGAATCTTGTATGTCCGGTTGAAAGAAATCAACCGCCCCCTTGCTTCTTTCCTTCTTTCCTTCTTTCCCTTCCTTCCTTCTCTTTAGATTGTTTTGTTTTGTTTTGTTGACCCTCCGCTGGCAGCGTCCTCCCGGAGTCGCAAGCCGTCAATCAACCATCAAATCAGTCACGCTAATCAACGTGACCTTTTAGCAAACCCAAAACCTATCTTGTTCCCGAGTGCGAACGTACGGATTCACCACCCAGAAGCCTTATTGGCATGATTCGAACTCTGGTGTCATACCCTGAACGTGATATCATCAACAAATGTGGACTAGACGCCTATTTTTTCCTCCGATATCTCAGAACACTGCTAGTCATCTTTATTCCGATATGCGGAATTGTGCTGCCCATCCTGGTTCCGATCAATTATGTAGGAGGCAAAGGGAAGCGACTTCAAGGCAATAGGACCGAAGACATTATTCACCAGGTCCCCACAGGTCTCGACACCTTGGCATGGGGTAATATCACCCCGTCCAACACGAGACGTTATACTGCTCATCTGTTAATGGCTATTCTGGTCGTCCTCTGGGTCTGCATCGTCTTCTTCTTCGAGCTTCGCGTCTACATCAAAATCCGGCAGGATTATCTCACGAGCGCTGAGCATCGTCTCCGTGCTTCCGCTACCACGGTTCTCGTCAACTCGATCCCGAGAAAGTGGCTCACAGAGGAAGCACTCCTGGGCCTCTTTGACGTTTTCCCCGGTGGTGTCAGGAATGTCTGGCTCAACAGAGACCTTACCACCCTGCTGGACAAGATTTCTCTTCGAGACACTATACACAGACAACTCGAATCTGCCGAGACGGACCTCATTAGAGCGGCCAAGAAAGCTCAGATGAAGAAGCGCAATGCTGAGGAGAAAAAGAGTCGTAGGAAGCTCAACCTCGACGCATTGACCAAGAAGGAAATGGCCGCCCGCAAGGCCAAACAAGATGCCGAAGCTAAACGCCTGGCCAGTGTCGACGTAGGCACAAATGCTGGGAAAGAACAGGATGTCCCTCACACGGTCGATGCCGCGATACGCGAGTCTCAGCAGGATTCGCTGGTCAGAGCCGAAAGCCGAGAAGGATCTATAGACCGTGTCAACTCATCCGAACATCGTCTCAACTCGCGTCGCCAAGCTTCAGTCGGGCTGAAAGGCGTTGTCGGCGTGGCGGGCAAAGCTGGTCGCGGCGTCGAACACGCCATTGGAAGGAGCAACGGCTTCATGCACATGAGTTCAAACCCCGCGCCCGCTGATCAAGATAGTTCATCCCACCTGCCGGCAACTTCATTACACGTACCATGTACCACCTCTCCTGAAGGTTCCGTCCTTACATCCAGCTCGACCAAGATTCTGAACAATAGCAGCAAGAAGGAAGGACGTCCTGCAGAGAATACGGTCCGTAAACTGGATAATATCGACGACATGTTTGTGAACGAGAAGCCAAAATTCTGGCAATTTTGGAAACCACCTCCCGGCGCCTATGCTTCTCCCGTCCCCCAGGGCGCAAAAGAGTCGGATGGATCGGATGAGGAGTCGTTCTGGCAGTCGTGGAAGAGGGCGATCCCCTTCCTGGGAGCCAAAGAAGAAGCGATCAAATATGACGATGCCTTCGACACCGAGTACAACATCGACATGGACACGGACGCCCAGTGGGCAAAGTATGTAAAGAAAAAAGATCGGCCGACGCATCATCTTCCTCTCTTTGGCGTCACGTGGCTTTTTGGGTTGCCCTTTGTCACCAAAAAGGTTGATACGATTTACTGGTGTCGGCAAGAACTAGCACGCCTGAACTTGGAAATCGCCGAAGATCAAAAACATCCCGCGAGATTCCCTCTGATGAGTTCCGCCTTTATCCAGTTCAATCACCAGGTGGCTGCACACATGGCATGCCAAAGTGTTGTGCACCATCTGCCCAAGCAAATGACGCCACGGTTGATCGAAATTTCGCCGCGCGATGTCGAATGGGGAAATATGGCGGTCAACTGGTGGCAGCAGCTGCTCCGCACATTCATTGTGGTCACGGTTGTCATCGCCATGATCATCTTGTGGGGTATCCCCGTCAGTTGGACGGCCGCGATAGGACAAGCGGACGCTCTGCTGAAGGACGGTACGTTGAGTGGCCTCGCACGCAACGAAAAATTGGGAACGATCGTCAAGGCCATAGCCGGTGTCCTGCCTGCTGCTCTCCTGGCGCTCCTGCTCCTCCTCGTCCCTGTGATTTTTGACATCTTTGCCGGATTTAAAGGCTCCAAGACCGGGTCGGAGAAGACGGAGTTTGTGCAGAAATACTACTTCACGTTTCTGTTTGTGCAAATTTTCTTGGTTGTTTCCGTGGCATCTTTTGTCTTCAAGACACTCAACCAGTTCATCAACGACGTGAGACAGCTGTCCAACGTTAGCTACGTGCTCGACCTGCTGGCGCGCAACCTACCCTCGGCTGCCATTTACTTCTTCACCTACATGATCCTTCAAGCCCTTACTTCTAGCTCTGCTACCCTGCTGCAGGTTGGCACCCTGTTCTCGTGGTTTATTCTCGGGCCCATCTTTGACAGCACGGCCAGGGAGAAATGGACACGCAACACGTCCTTGAACCAAGTCAACTGGGGTACCGTGTTCCCGGTGTACACGAACTTTGCCTGCATCGGAATCGTCTACTGTGTCATCGCGCCATTGATTTCCATCTTTTCCGTCATCACCTTTAGCCTGCTGTGGCTCTCCCAGCGATATGCCATGCTTTATGTCAATCGATTCGAACAAGATACTCGCGGGGTGCTGTACCCCCGGGCCATCAACCAAACGTTTACTGGACTTTACTTCATGGAGCTCTGCCTCGCTGGGCTCTTCTTCATCGTGGTCGATGAGAAGGAGGAAAACCCATGCTTCGCACACGGCATCACCATGCTCGTGCTATGTGTGCTAACCATAGGCTTTCAAGTCATGCTCAACAAGTCGTTTTCGCCTCTGTTCCGTTATCTGCCCATTACCTTTGAGGATGAAGCCGTGCTTCGGGACGAGGCATTTCAGCGAGCGCAAGACATTCGTTTCGGATCGATCACGGAGCAGGGACAGGAGCGAGCGGACCATGCTGGGGAGAACGTGGAGAACGCGGAGAATGCGGGGAATGCCGAAAAGGCTGGCAATGCCCCCGGACAAGATGCCGAGAAATCGGCATGCACTTCGTCCGACGATGAAGATGCCGAGGTCCAAAAGGTGGAAAACGCTGGGCGCAGGTCGATAGGCCAGTATTACAATTACAACCCGGTTAAACAGGTCAGCGGCTGGGCCAAAGCAGGAGGACACCAGATTCGCAAGCTCACACATATCAACAACGGATCGAAGGCCGCGCAGTATCGTCGACAGCAGCGCCAAAAGGACCTGGAATCACAACAGGCCATTGGTGCAGCCCTGTACGGCGGAATGCACGACGACATCGAGGACTTGACTCCCGACGAGAGAGAAGCGCTGACGCAGCACGCGTTTCTGCACAGGGCTCTGCGAGCCCGACGACCAACGGTGTGGATTCCGCGAGATGACCTAGGCATCAGCGACGACGAGATTCGCCGAACGCATTCCTTTAGCAAGCATATTTGGATTAGTAACGAGGGGACTGCCCTGGATAGTAAGGCCCGTGTTGTGTACGGCAAGAACCCTCCTGACTTTTCGGAAATTGATATTATCAATTTATAAAGGAAGAATAAAAAGACAACAGCATCTGGAAGCAGCGTTTTTCTTCTTTCTTCTTTCTTTCGAGCGTTGTTCTGTCAATTTTGTATACTTTAGTAAAATAGCGTTTTAATTGTTTAGAATTGTATCTTTACCCGTGAAAGACAGAATGAGAGAAACAGATGAGTTGCTGCTCGAGTGAATGGGAGCAGGGGTTTGGTGAACGAGGGGCAGCCTTGCTGTGAAGGGAGATGGTGTTTTGAAGCGAGGGCATGAGCTATATCATACATGCATACATACATATGTATGTATGTATGTATATTCTTTTCTCCACCTCTTTAGAAAACTCTTGACGTAACCATTTTAATTGGGGGTGTAATTTTAATTTTCAATGCTTATTGTTTTACTTTGTTTGCTTTCCATATTTTGTTTTCTCGTTTTTAACTTCTATCATTTACGCACACTTTATCCCTATTTACTCCCCCGTCTTGCCTTGAAACACCCATTCTATACTGATTTTGCACAAAACGCCCTCCACCCCGCTCACACAAACGGTACTCATCATTCGTCTGGTACATTGTCCAACGCTCCCAAAACGCCACAAGAAAGCCAGGTCATGACAACAATACAAATACATGGATCCGAGGGAAAAAGGGCAAAAAAAAAAAAAAAAAAAAAACGTTGTCCGGGCCGTACACCGTCTACGGGTTTTTGTCATGTCTTTTCCCCTCGGCCTTGGTCTCCTCCATTTCCTTTCGTAGAACCTCGTTGAAGTAGTCGGCGTTGTCGAGATACAAGTGGTGGCCGGCCTTGGGGACGATGATGACGCGTACGGCTCCGTTCTCGTTGCGACTCTCCTCGTCGCTTGCGTGGAGGAGCGCTTGGGTCCGGGCCTCTTGGAGTTTCTGCTCCGCTGCCAGGCCGCCCGCTACGTCCATCCAGTCGTTTTCGCCGTACATGAAGACGATGGGGATACCTGTCTCCTTGCGGGGCGCGGCCGTCGTGGTGGCGATGGCGGTACTGGGAGATGGCTGGGGAAGCGGCTGCCGGCCGACTAGATGGATGCGATTGATGACCGGACGGCGGGCGTAGGCGCCCGGGGCGAGTATGTAGGAGAGCGCGTATTCGCCACTGCCCTTCTGCTTGAAGATGGAGAAGGAGTATTCGTGGAGGGCCTCGGCCTCGTCGGCGGGCAGGTGGTTGAAGCGGCGGGAGCTCCAGCCGGAGACGAAGCGGGGACCGAGCGGTCCGGCATAGCGGACGATGCTGAAGGGAGAGACGTTGGCGTCCCAGAGCCAGACGAGCCAGCCGGGAAGCGGTCGTTTGGGGGCGCTCGGTGGTGTTTGCGCCGGCGACGGCTGCTGCTGCTTCTCCTGTCCATCTGCGCCCGTGGCGTGCTGGGGGCCGTTCTTGACGGGGACGGGGACGGGGTGCTTGAGGCCCGTTGTCGTGGCCGTCTGCTGGTCCTGGGTGAACTCGTTCTGGACCGTGGACTCGCCGGGCTCCGGGAGGGACGAGTTGACGGCGTAGGGATCCTCGGGTATGCCGACGGGCGAAGCGAGAATCAGCTTCTTCAGATGGCCCGGGTACTTGATGGCGTAGGAAACGGCAAGATAGCCGCCCAGCGAATGACCCAGCAGCGTGAAGCGCTCAATCCTCCTGGCCTTGCGCCACTCCTCCAGCGCGTCGATGAACCAGCTCTCGGCCTCGTCGACCTTTTCGTCCCGGCCGCGGGCGTGGATCCGGAAGGCAGGCCGCGAGGAGTTGCCCATGCCGAGCATGTCGAGGGCGTACAGCCTCAGGCCGGGGATGCGCGTAATGGGCTCAAAGTTCTTGAAGAAGAAGCCGAGGCCGGCGCCGTAGCCGTGGACCATGACGAGCGTCTCTTCCACCTCCTCGCCTTGGCGCTCGATGCAGACCTCGTTCAGGGCTCGGTCCTTGCCGGACAGCTGGACGAGCGACTGGCGCCAGGTTCTGGTTCCAAAGGGATCGGGCTCGGACTGGTTCGTGCCTTGTGGGAGGGTCGCAGGTGTCGTGGTGCGGGCGGCGGAGGGGGCGGCGAGACCATGGACGGTTTCCTTGAGGTACGGAACCATGGAGAGGACGGCGCGCTCTGCCATCTGAGGCGTCACGCTATTCCACTGGGTTGCCCACCGTCAGCATGCCGTACGGAAAGAAACGCGTTCTGGTCTTTGATGTACGAGGGAGGAAGACGAGGGAGGGAGACGATGGCGTACCCACTGGTAGGCGGCATCTTTGTAGCCCAGCGGGAAATAGGCGAGAGGGCCCTGCCGCGCGGGCTTTGGCTGCGTCTTGGGCTGGGTTGGGGCGTCTGCGTTGGAAGACATGTCGAGGCCTGACTGAGGCGACGCGGAGGATGTGGAGGATGTGGATGACGTCGAGGTCGAGGATGAGGATGAGGATGAGGTCGAAGTTGACAATGTCGGCACCGAGGCAGCCAGCGCGGAGAGCACGATGCGTGAGCGTTGCAGTTGCAGTTGCAGCACGGCGGGAATGGCCTGCGGTCTGAGCATCGGCCTGCCGGACTGGATCAGCCTGGCAGGAGGTCCTTTATACGAAGCGTCTGGCCGGGGGCCGAGGGGAGGGCGGAGGACACGTTTTGAGCTAAATTCTCACCGGCACGCCTGACGAGCATGACGGGCATGTTGCGCACGCCCGACTTGAAACATCGCTGCCAAGTTGATGACGGCAACTATATATAAGTAAGTCCATTGTATGCTGGGCCGGCGTTGGCTTCGGAGTTTGCAGCTGTGCCGAGGCCGATGCCCAGTCGGCCCAGCCACAAGCCGACCGCCACAGCCACAGCCACAGCCACAGCCACAGCCACAGCCAACCGCCATGACGCAGCTCGACCCAACGGCCAACCGACAGACACGGCAGGCTGTGTGGTCCGTCTGCGTTGCCGCCGTGTTTTGCCCATCGTCAACGTCGTCTCTGATCTGCCAAACCATTCCTGCGCACGTCGACCATACATGCACACCCCGGCCAGCCGACCAAAAACACTGGTACCGATACCCGTTCTTGCCGTTCCGTTCCTGCCGTCTCCGCCGTCCTTGCCGTCGATCCCATTCATCTCATCGCAGCCTGCTCTCCCCGTTTGCGTGCCAACGTTGCCAAAAGGGCCCCTTGGCCGCCAGCGACCCCGCGACTGCATGGCACATGACTTTTAGCTGACAGGCTGCGTGCCCAGCCTCGATAGAAAGGAAAAGACGAGGGAATAAAAAAAGGAAAATAAGGGAGAAAAGGGAGGAAAAGAAAAAAAAGGACCTTGGCTCCCCGAAAGAGTCCTGTCCTTATCCCCCCCCCCCTTTTGACGACCCCATCATGCCCAAGGATATCGACTCCCTCGTCAAGGGTGCTCCCGTCGTCGTCGACAATGTCAAAAGCACGTCTGGCCCGGCTGGCTCGTCGTCCATACACCTCCCGACCCTGAGCAAGCAAGGCGACCCTCTCAACCATACACCAAGCTCCCCCTCCATGGTGTACCTCAACCTCCTTATCCTCGAAGCGTCGCTGCGGGCGCAGTTCCTCGAGCTCCGCGCCCGAAAACGCCACCATACCTTTTTCCTCACGCTCTTGACCCTGTGGGTGGCCTTTTTCGGCTACAAGCTCTACTTTGCCCCGCGCGAAGACGGGCGCGGAGTGGGGGGTTCCATCTACTGGGCGTTGGAGGGCGCACAAAAGGTGTGCTTCATGGGCGGCATCATCACGGCCGTTCTGGTCTGGGGAACGGGTATCTGGGATCGGGGCATACGCTGGCCGCGCCGGTGGTTTGCCGTTTCCAACCGCGGCCTGCGCGCCTTCAACTGCAAGCTCGTCATCATACGACGCCCGTGGTGGGCCGAAGCGCTCTCCACCATTGCCTTCTTCTTGACCTACGGCCTGCTTTCGCATACCGCGAGCTCGTCGTACCGTCACGTCGAGCCCTCCCTGCTGCGGGAGACGGAGAAGGAGCTTCAGCTGCATCATGGCGATGGTCATCTCCCCACGCTGGTGCTGCCGCATGACGACGAGGAGAAGGGAGGGGGCGGCGGCGGCGGAGGAGGAGGAGGAGGAGGAGGTCACGAGGACGACCTGGCACCGGGGGGGGACTACGTCAAGCTCCTGCTGCTGCCCAAGCCCTTTTCGCCCACCTTTCGCGAGAACTGGGAGCTGTACCGGACGGAATACTGGGAAAGAGAGAACGAGCGCCGAGCACTGCTGCGCCAAAAGGTCAGGGACCACGATCGAAGACTGGCCAAGCAGGCCTATGGATGGTTCTGGTGGCTGCCGTGGAGGCGGACTCCCCGGCCCAAAGCTCATGGCCAGGGCCAGGGCCAGGTCCAGGGCCAGGGCCAGGTCCAGGCCAACGCGCACAGAACGCTCCATCATCGCCACCCGGGTAGCGAAAAGGCAAAGCGACATCGCAGCAACAGCGTGCGTCGCCTGTCCGTGAGTTCGTCGCGCAGCCAGACGCCAGCCTTGGACACGGACGACGGTCAGGGCCACCGCCGTCCCAGCTCTGCCGCCCCGGACAGGCGCCGAAAGAAGGCACCATCCATGTCCATGGCGAGACCGAGACGGTCAGGGACGGAGTCTAGATCGGTCACGCCTGACAACCCGCCGCCAACCGCCAAGGACGCCGCCGTCAAGACGGAGGATGGCTCCATCTCTTCCGCCTCCTCTGCGGCGGGTAGTGGTAGTGGGAGGGTGCTGCGGAGCGCCGCACATGCGGCCAAGGGCTGATCAAGGTGCCAAGGAGAGAGTGCTAGCCGATGCCAGTTTGATGGTGTGTTATGTTCGCCTTTGTCTTTTTTAATTTCATTTTTTATTTAACCAAATTTCTCATCGACTTGGTCTACAAAAGGGGGGGGGGGGGGGGGGGAGGAAGGTTGGGAGGGTGCTCCCGGCCCCGCGTTCGTAAGTATGTACACATGTACATATCTAAGTACCTACAATCTACCCCTTGAATGATTTTACAGAGTGACAAGCCCTACATTTTCTAGCTAGCGAGTCCCTTTTTAATAGTGCTAGCAGGTGTAGGGTGATCTATGCATATAATATACATATAAAAAATATAATTAGTAAAGTAATAATTATATAGAGATTTATATATAAATATTATATTTTATAATATATATTTTAATAGGTGGTGTGTCACGATTGTGGGAGGCTTGCTTGTGGAGTGAAGACTGAGACGCAGAGACTGAGCAACGAGGTCGCCTAAAGGTGGGTGTGAGGTGGTGGAAGTTGTATTCTCTAGCCTGTATTATACATGTGCGCTCTCGCCCCTTTTATCCCTCGCTTCTAGTGCGCGGCTAGGTCGCGCCTAGGGCTCGCTATATCCCCACATCCTTCCTTCACGAGCTTCTCGCTGTGGTCTTCCTCCTTGTGTGGCACCCGTCCATGACAACAACCCTTAAATTATTTAAAATCGGTGACTTGACAGGGGGCTGTTTGACCAATCAGGCGCCGCCTCAGAAATGACGATAACATGGTCAGGGATCTAAAGGTACATTAGGCATAACCTTATTTTATATAGGCAAATAAGTAGCTAGAGATCCCCTACTATCTGCAGCAATCCCCGGCTAGTAACCCTGCCAGTGATCACGTGTGCGTCTCCGCTAAGAAGAGGGGCTTGTACCCGTTTGCAAATAATTCAAGGGGTGTATTGTACGTACCTAGTAGATGCCTCGACGCAGGCCTTGTAGCTTTTGGGAGAGATAACCACGGCTCCGTGGACAGTCGTTACTCGGCCTCGGTTATTCTCGTGCAATCACCGTCCATCCCGCAGCAGCAGCAGCACCAACCCCGGCCCCATCTCGACCCATTCGATGCCGAGGAAAAGGGGCCACGTGCTCGACGAGCGAGACGCCAGCCTCGTGTATGGACCGCGTGCATGTAGATAGACAGCTCCCCCCAGACGGACGGGCATGACACTTCCAAGCGGGATAATACTCGACACTCGGCCAACGCGTGACGTGTCCGGCCGAGATAGACGAACCAGCCCGACTGCCACGTATCCGTCGCACCGTCCCCGTACATGTACAACGAAGCGCTGCAGCCCGCCGCCGACGTCAGCATCTATTGTCCATGCGCATTGTACAATCCCGAACATTTTCCCCCATACGACTGTTGGTGTTGTAGAATGTTCGGAATTACTCATTACGACCCACTATACCACGGACCTGCAGCCCGGGCGAGGGCGAGGTCGCACGTCGTTCGGAAATGCCCAGGAATCGTGCGTGGGACGTGCCCAGAAATAGTCCAGAATGCCTGCGAACTACCTTCTGAGCTAAGCCGGCACCAGGGGCGTGCGGTCCCTCCCAACTTTATCCGCCTTCCTGGCTTGAGACGACGGCTGAGTGGGGTCGGTTCCTGCATCTAGTCGGGGAAAACAAAATGAGAGAGAGAAAAAAAGGGGGTGGAGGATTGGCGAAAATGAAGATACGCTGCGGAAAAAGAAAAAAAAAACAGCCAAAATGGTGGTCGGATATGCCGGAATGGGGGAATGGGGGAATGAAAGGATGGCGGGTAAATGAGCTTCTGCCGCTGATTCCGTGCGTATGTTGCCGCGTACCGACCTACTAGGTACATGCAGCACATACTATGTATGTATGTACATACCATGTACACACACACACACACACACACACACACACACACACAATACAGCCAGTCCATGGTGTAAAACTTTCCATATAGCTTCATGATCTTCCCCCCTCCTCGGTGACCAAATCTTCCATGTTCCAATCAAGGCACTGACACAGTGGGATCGGGCCTCCTTTCCACACCATCCATTTCTGTTTGAGCTCGTCGTTCTTTTGTTCGGCTCTGCAGTCGCTCGTTATCTATCCCCAACTACCAAAACAAGAAAAGAAACACTCATTCACAACTTCACTCGTTTCGGCATCAAAAACAAGGACCATGCTTCGGACCACCACCGCGGCGCTGCTGGCGCTCCTCTCGGCAACCGGGCTTGCCCAGGGCGACGACGTCAAGCGTTCCATCCCCACGCTCCCCAAGGGCTACTCCAAGGTCGTCTTCTACGATGACTTCTCTCTAGCCCAAGGAAGCCTTCCCGACCCCAACAAATGGCAGATCGATCTTGGCACCCAGTACGTCGTCGGCACTGCCAAAGGCCCCCAACACTGGGGCACCGGCGAGATCCAGGTGTACACCAAGGACATCCCAAACATTCACGTCACGATCCACGAGACGCTCTTGATCACGCCCATTCGCGACGACGCCGGCCACTGGACCTCGGCCCGCATCGAGACCAAGCCCGAGTTCGACTTTGCCTGCCCCGAGGGCCAACGCATGCGCGTCGAGGCCAAGATTAAGCTGGGCAACAACGCGCCCGAGATCTCGCAGGGCATCTGGCCCGCCTTCTGGCTGCTCGGTGGCCGCTACCGCACACACATGGGAGACTGGCCCGCCATTGGCGAGATCGACATCATGGAGTCGGTCAACGGCATCAACACCGTCTGGCACACTATCCACTGCGGCAAGTACCCCGGCGGTGTCTGCGACGAGCCTCTCGGCTACGGGAACCCGAGCTATGCCGTCAGCAGGGGCGATTGGCACACCATTTCCTTCGAGGTTGACCGCACCGCCAGCGCCGAGTCGGGCAACCAGAGAATCACCTGGCTGATTGACGACCAGCTGCGCTGGTCCCTCACCGAGAAAGACCTGAGAGAATACCAGAAGGGTACTTCGGCCAAGGACGCGGCTGACGCCTGGAAGGTTCTTACCTCCGACAAGATGATGATCTTGTTCAATGTGGCCGTCGGCGGAGCACTTCCCAACAAGATTGCCCAAACTGACACCCCTACCAAGGAGACCGTGGGCGGCATTGGCGCGAGCATGGAGCTCGACTATGTCGCTGTCTTCGCCTCGGGCTAATGACAGAGTCGAGTCGACGGGTTTGGTTTCGAACTTGTGTGCCAGGCGTGTAGAATAGAGGAGGAAAGGAGACGGGACGGGATTTCTTCCTGGTTTTCGGCCTAGTTACTGCTGCATTATCAACAATCCGTTGCTGTATATTTCAGTGTTCACAAGCAAAAGAAGCAAATAAATAACAATATAAATGATGCACTCTCAGACAAGAGCCACGACAGGCACGCCATGCCATTACATAGCTACTTAACGTATATGCCAGGGACAAGCGGAAAGTACCTCTTCTTGCTGGAACAGTACATGAACATGGATGGTCTGGTGATTGGCCGCAAAATCAACGCTGTTGAGTCTTCCTCATCAGTTTTCTAGCCCTACTAGGTCAGGAAAACAAGGAGAACCAGACACTAGGTACCCAGTAGTATAATACATTGTATATAGGTACATGGATAGGTGCGCAAGGTAGTTTGGTAGCAGGTACTCAGTTACCAGACGAACAGAGACCAAAGAGCATCGCCAAACCATGGTGTGGTAATCCATTCGGTTTTTTTTGGGGGGGGGGGGGGGGGGGGGGGGTGGTTTCTTTTTTTCCGGTTGGTTGCAAAGGAAATAGGACTCGAGCATGTTTTGCTCAGCGCTGGCGAGTTGCCTTTAGTAGGAACGAATGCTTGCAGCACCACCGACAACATTGGAGACCAAAATACTTGAAACCGCCTAGCTGAGGGGCCTCGTAGCAACTCCTCGATACGCACGGAATCCTTTGATCCATCCGCGCCGCCGTATTGCTCCACCTGATGTCTTATCCTTGACGCTTCGGCTGTATACTTGCATCCCGGGTGATGGTTGCATGAAATGTGCCGTTGCTCCCACTGCGGATAAAAGTTTGACACGACGTCTGCTTCTATGTAGCACCCTCATTGTCGGGAGGTGCCGGCGACCCTGGCCGCGCAGCGGGTGAAGAATTGAGCGCATTCCGTGGCTTGTTCGTTTGAAGCAACTGCTTGGAGGCGTAATTGGCTGGCATATTCGCAGCGACGATCGCTTTTGCATCTCGAAAAAAATCAAAGCACTCGCCAAGCACTTGTGCTGCACTTTGGCCCGCTGGTGCAATGCTGGAATCTAGGATCTCTTTGATGTGGTCCTCAATCTCTTCAAACTCCGCCATATCATTCCAATATCGATCTGGTATACCGCTGTTATGTAACAACGCCAGCAGTCCGGCAATGACCGTGTTTACGGCCCCTAGGATGGTGATGGGTTTCCCATCTTTCAAAGACATGGAACCGAGAGCTGTGAGGGCTGCTCCAAGCAGGATTTGGGATACCATGAGGCCCCATCGGACAAAGGTGGTCAGATGCCATAGGTAAAAATAATGGTACTTGTGAGAAACGACGTCGCGGTACAGTCCTTGGGGCATGCCCATGGGTGGCCACAACTAATGACTTGGATGACAAGGTTTGTGACTTTCGCCATCTTTCACTCCACCAAGACCATTTGCAACAGTCGACCATTCCGCCGACGAAAGAAATCGATGGGGAATGACGTTGTGATGGCCGTGCGACCCATGGCTTGATGGAAGCGCGGCGTCCGCATTTGGGGCTGGCGTGTTGGATTCGGACATTTTTTTCTCTTTTTCTTTTTCTTTCCGTGTCAGTTGACTCTCCGCTGACGTTCGTTGCTTTTGACCAATAGAGAGGAGGAGCCCAGGGCGGAGGAAAGGAGGCTCTCTTGAAATCTTGATTGCAACAAAGGTGATGAAGGAATGCAGGGTAATGATTTTATAGAATGTGTGTGAGCTTGTAAAGGAAGTAGATCCAGCTGCAGACTTCAATAAGAGCGGCGACCGAGGAACGGGGAAAAGCATGTAGAAAGAAGGAAAAAGCCCAGTCAAGTGTCGCTATGTTTGAATGATTGACGAGTTAATTCTATTTGAGAAGAGAGGGAAAGCTCTTTCCCTCTGTGGCGCGAAAGCACTCCTGCCTCTATCGCAAGTGCTTTTTGGTCCGTCTCGCGTGAGCGACCTACTTAGTCACGGCTCACAAGCGCCAGGCCCCTCACCGCCTGCACCACGACGATGGCAGAAAGCCAAAACTTTGGCCTGCATTCTTTATTCGTGATGGCTTCACCCAAAGCGCTTCTCCTGCTCGCGACGTCTGGCAGCTCCAGCTCCACCTGGTCTCGACCGCGATTTTGGGCCTTCTGTATCAACATCTTGCATCAGACTCGCAATCGCTCAACTGCGACCCCTTCCCTAGCTGCCTCGTGCATCCGAGCCCGAACAAGTCGTGCGATAATGGAGGAGCCGTTTCTTTCCGCTCAAACGATAGAGCGTGACGGCAAACAATATCGCACCATTACCGAGGGAAAGGCCACAATTCTTGTCCCCCAAGATGCCAAGGTGGAAAAGGACGCCTCGGAGGACCAGCAGGTCTTCTACAATCCGATCCAGCAATATAACCGGGACCTGTCGACCCTAGCCGTGAAGGTATACGGGGAGATGCTTTTGGATAAACGATTGGAGAATTTTAAGATGAAAAACTCGAAACAAAACATAAAGCAGGGGAAGAAGAGGAAGCGGGACGAAGCCGAACAAAACTCCGACTCCAAGGACAACGACCTCACGGAGAAGCAAGTTGCGGCGGCGCAAGCCCACCGGCAAGGAGAAAAGGGGGGAAAAGAAGGAGAAGAACAAGAACAGGAAGAGGAAGAACAAGAGGTACAAGAGGACAAAAAAGAAAAAGGCGAGAATGGCCACGTATACAAGCCTGCATTCAAAATTCTTGATGCTCTATCTGCGTCTGGTTTACGTGCCTTGAGATATGCCTTGGAGATCCCCTTTGTCACTTCGGTCACTGCCAATGACCTGTCGCCTTCCGCCACGGAATCCATCAAGCAAAACGCGCATCATAATGGCGTTACAGATAAGCTCAAGGCCACTAACGATGATGCACTGGCTCTCATGTACCGTGCCATCGCCGCCGACTTGTCTAAGCGGGACAAACGCGGGAATCCGAGCAAGACTCACAAGTTCGATGTCATTGATCTGGATCCATATGGTACGGCAGCACCCTTCTTTGACGCCGCCGTCCAGGCTGTGAGGGACGACGGTGGCTTGCTCGTCATTACCTGCACGGATAGTGCTGTTTGGGCTGGCCATAGTTATTGCGAAAAGGCATTCGCCTTGTATGGCGGGGTTCCTGTCAAGGGAATGCATTCCCATGAAGTCGCTCTTCGCCTGATCCTGAACGCTGTCGCTACCTCTGGAGCCAGATATGGTCTGGCCATCGAGCCTATTCTGTCACTCTCGATTGACTTTTACACAAAACTCTTCATCAAAGTCACCCGATCGCCATCCGCGGTCAAGTTCCTGGGGGCCAAGACCATGCTGGTGTATAGTTGTGATGCCGGCTGTGGTGCATGGGAGACGCAGCCGATCCTGAAGAGCCGGCCGTTCCCTAACAAGAAGGGCAACGGGTCTTTTTACAAGCACACCATGGCACAGGGACCCAGCGCAGACCGATTTTGCCAACACTGCGGGTTCAAGATGCATGTGACGGGACCCATGTATGGCGGTCGGATACACTCGCAGGACTTTATTCATCGTCTCCTCGACGAAATCCCCAAGTCCTCGCCGGAGGTCTACAAGACGCTGCCTAGATTGGAAGGCATGCTGCGAACGGCCCTCGAGGAATACATACCGGGCCCAGAACTGCCCACGGATGTTGACCGCAAGGACGCCGAGGCGGCAGTGGTTGACCATACGCCCTTCTTCTTCATCCCTGGAAAGGCCGCTAGCATCCTCTCTTGCGCCACGCCCCCGGACGACATGTTCCGAGGTGCTCTCGTGCATCTAGGCTACCAGGTTGGCAGGAGTCACTGTCGTCCCGGCAGCATAAAGACGGACGCGCCGTGGTCGACCATCTGGTGGGTCTTGACGGAATGGATCAAGCAAAAGTCGCCAGTCAAGGTGTCCAAGTTTAAAGAATCCATGGCAGCCTGGAAGATTCTCCATGGCGCCGGCATCGTTGGACAGGAAGCGAGGTCGGCCGACGTGACAATGTCCGAGGCCGAGGTCGATGACGAGAAGCAGAGGACAGCAGGCGCCGCCCCGGCGGCACAAGATGGGCCAGAGGTAAAGGAAGACGTCGAGAAGGAGTCGCTTGACGAGCAAGAACTGCGCAAGACGCTTGTCTTTGACGATGCACTCATGCAGCTCGGCAGACAGAGAGGAACTCGATATGTGAGGTACCAGGTCAACCCGCACAAATACTGGGGCCCGATGACGCGAGCCAAGGGCTGATGATTCTGCGGCCGTGGCGACAACATTACATACTTAGGTACATACTGTATGTATGTATGTGTGTGTGTGTGTTGTCGACAACAACAACATGGAGACCGGGCTCGGACTGGACTCATACATGGCCCCACCCGTCAGAGTCCAACGCGTGCTTATCACGAGCGGACATGGCAATGTGATGCTTGGACGAACTCTTGCGACGCAACAAAAATACAAATGCCTGCTTTGAACACCGCCTTCATCACCACAGACCGCACACTTCGTCTCTCTTGATCCTTGATTTCCAACGCTTCCTCTCCCCCACCACTACCTCGTGTCTTTAAACCCATCCAATTTTTCCGAAAAGAAAGAGAAAAGACGGAAACAAAAAAAAAAAAAAAAAAAAAAAAAAGAACAAAAAAGGAAGGAAAGAAAAG
>SRPY01000336.1:0-33329 GCA_018360145.1 Claviceps africana | reverse complement strand
TATATTATAAAAACACTTTAAATAAATAAAAAAAATATAGAAAATATAAAATATAAAATATAATTAATTATAAATATTAAATAAAAATAAAATAAAAAGGGATCCTATAAATAAAAAGTAAAAGTAAATTATTTATAACTTATTTAATATTTATTAAGTAAGCTATAAACTTATCTATATAGAAAACTCTAAAATAAAGAAAAAAACCTATATATAATTAATAAGAAATTATTTATTCCTTTCTTTATTTAGCCCTTTAAGCCTTTCCCTTTTAAGTTTTTTTAAATTAAGTCTTTTAATTTTAGCCTTCTCTAAAGTAAACTAAGCTTTTAAAAGCTTTATTTCTTTATCCTTTACTTTAAAGCTATTTCTTTAAATAAAAGGTCTTTAAGGAGTAAAGGCTCTTTAAAGGGTTCTTAAATATATTAGTAATTAATAATAAATTATAAATAATTAAAAAAAGAGAAAAGAAATAACTTACCTTATAAACTTAAAAGATAACACTAAAGTGGCTTAAATATTTCTATACCCTTTATTTAAGCTTAATAATTAATCATTAAGTAAAATAGAGAGGCTAGGAATAGGGCTTAATAAAAAGCTAAAGCTTATATTAAAGCTATTCTCCTCTATATTTAATAAAATAGCAGCTAAAGCTCTTTTATATTTATATTACCCTATAAAAATTAGTAAATAATTAGTAAAAAATAAATTAAAAATAAATTATTACTTACTTTCTCTTTTAAATCTTATTAAGAACCTCCCCTCTATTAAATTATCTTAATAGTTAACCTAAATACTAAAAGATATAGTAACCCTAACTTTAGCTAATAAGTTTTAATTATAGTATTTATTTCTATATAAAATATTAGTATAATAAATAAAATAATAAATAAAGTATTAAAAATTACTTATATTTAAAGGACTTTAAGTAAAGAAGAATACTACCTACTATAGTTATATAATATCTTATAAAGCTGCTTAATATAATTTAAGTGGCTTATATAGTTATTTTATTAGATATCTTATATTTTTAAGTAACCTTTATAAAGTTTAAAAGCTATAACTTTTTACCTCTTATACTATACCTACTTAGAAAGCTTTAGAAAGTCTAAAATAAGTTAATAATTAATTAAAAACTTAATAATAATAAACTTATATATAGCTAATAAATTTAAAGCTTTATAAAAGCTAAAAAAAGAGGAATAGTTTAGTAAATCTATTATAGTTTACTATAAAGAGATATTATTATATTCTTTAATAGACTGGATTATTTACCTTATAATAAATTAGTAATAAATTATAAATAAAAAATAAATTATTTACTTATAAATGCCTTTAGTAAAGTAAATATAGTAAAGGTAAATAGACCTATTACTATACTAAATAAGGTCTTAATATTAAGGATTAATATTAATAGTAAAATATTTTAAAAAGCCTATAAAAATTAATATAAATACTAAAAAAGTTATTAAAAATCACTTACTATTAATATAAGCTATATTTTAGTCTAAGGTAATGCTATAAAGGCCTTAGCTATAAATATAGTACTACTAAAGTTAAATATTATATATATATTTTAAGTAATAAAAAACCTTAGAAAATATAGTATAATAAGTAACGCTACTTTATGTATTAATTATAATATAAACTAAGGGAATAATTAAAAGAATTAGTAATAAATTAGTAATATATTATAAAAGAAACATACCTAATTAAGCCTTAGCATTATAAGTGCCCTAAATAATTTCCTTTATTTTTAAGTCCTTTAAATACTTAAAATTTATATTAACTTAAAAGGTTTTAAAGTTAGACTTTTTAAAGAGCTTAGCTTACTCTTTAAAAAATATAGCTATTAATAAATTAACGCTATTATCTTTAAAGATCTATATATACTAAAAAAACATTAATAATAAATTAAAAAAATATAGAAAATTACTTACTTAATTACTATTATCTTTATACTTAAAAAGATATTTAAAGTAAACGCCTAGCCTAAAAGATTTAAGTAGATAATAAATTAACTTATACTTTTTAAGAAAGTATCTTAACCTACTATTATTAGCTAAGCTTAAATATAACTAGGTAATTAATTATATATTAAATTTCTATAGTAATTCCTTAAAAGCTAAAGAATTTAACTATAAATCTAAAAGAAAATTAGCTTTTATTATAATAATAAAATATTATTTACTTACTTAAAGAATCTAGCTTTCTTTCCTCTCTTTATAATATACTTAGTAATTAATTAAAAATGTATTTAAGTGTTTTTTTTAGTAAAGGAGGAGGGTATTTATAAGTACCTATTAACTTAATTATAATATAAGGAATAATATTATCCTTAGGGATTATAAAGTTAAAAAGTATATTATAATTTACACTTTAAATTTAACCTTTTCTAAAGTGTAAATAAGTAATATCTATAAGAAATTAGTAATTACTTTATAATAAATAAAAAAAGAAATAAAAAAAAATTTACTTACTATATTCTAGCTTTCTATATATATTAAATATAATAAAATAGTAAGACTTATTAGTTTATACTAAGTTTAAGCTATTAATTAATTATTTTATAATAGAAATAAAAGGCTAAAATTTTAAAGGAATTAAAAAGCTTTAATAACTATTATAATATTAAGATATATTTATACATTATATAAAATATATTTTATCTATAGTTATAACCTAAGTTTAATTAATAAAAAATCCCTTATAAATTTAATAAAAAGCAGTATAACTTATATTATAGTTTAACTTAATAATTTAAGGCTTATAAAGTAAGGAATTTAAAAGATTTATTGCTTTTATATAAGATATTTTTCTTATATAAGTAAAAAGTTATATATAAATCTAACTAAATAAATTAATAAAAAATAGAAAATAAAATATAAAGAAAACACTTATAATAATACTTTTCTTTCTATAGAAGAAATGTGTAATTTATTAAAAATCTCTTACTACTGCTTCTAATATAAAGAAGTTACTTTATTATAAGCCTAATTTTTAAGTTATAAATCTAAGTGCTTGTAACACTTAATTCTAAAACATTTATAGTAAAAAATATTGACTAAAATAGACTTTAAAAAGGTAGAAGTTATTAAAAAGCTTAGCTTAAGTGCTCTTAATAAATATTAAATCTATTAAAAATTAGTTATTTTCTTAAAAAAATTTATATAAAAAACTTACTATAGTTTAAGGCTTTATATATTAATTTAAATTTAACCCCTTAATAAAAACTATATATATATAGCTAGAATTAAAGGTTTTTAGCTAATTTAAAATAAAGGGTAAAAAATTAATTATTGTTGCAGTAATTATGCTTTTTTAAATAAATATCTATTTAAACTGTAAAGGATTTATTAATAAAATAATAGATATAGAAATATTTCTATTAAGCTTATTATTTTTAGGAATATTTTATAAAAATTAATAAATATATAAATAATTATAAAATATAAAATATATACCTCTTTAAATTCTAATAAAGTAGAAGAAATTAGGTTAAATATAAAGTCTTCCTTAACCTCTCTCTAATTTACTCTATATAAAAAAGAAGAATCCTAATAAATAAACTTAAATATAATAAATTAATAATTATTTTTCAAAGGTTTTTCTTTTTTATAACATTTTTTTCTAATTTTTTCTAATTTATTCTGATTTTTTCTGATTTTTCTAATTTTTTTTTAGTAAAGGGGGTGGTATTACTATAATAAAAATTAATTAAAGATTAATTAAGAAGTTTAGTAGTAAAGTAATTTTTTTTTTAGATTTTTTTAGAGATTTTTAAATAAATAAAATAAAGGTTATATAATAAGTTAAGAACGTTATTATAAAGGTTAATATATAATTAATTATAAATAACTTCTTTTATTATATATATATAAAAGTTTTTTATAAGTCTATAGGATATATATATACATATATAGGTATAGGCGCGGGTATAGGCGCTTTAGTTATATAAGTAATTAATTATTAATCCATTATCTATTGATTAATAGTTAAGACCTAATCCAAGAGTTGTTATAGGTCTGGATGGCCTGGCCCCACAACAACTCTCGGATTAGCTAGTTGAACAACTCTGGGTTTATCTATAGCCTCGATTGTACCATCGGGTGCCGGGCTGTAAAGACCCGTTGGTCAAGGCGTTGTCATCTCCAAGGGTAAATGACTACGTTTCCGTCATGAGCCCGAGGCTTGCGACCACGACAAGCCGTGGCCGAATAAGTGATTAGCGCTGGGGAATGACGGCGGATGGCGAGTGGCCGGGGGTGGGAGACCTTTGGGAAGTTCGATTCGCCGAGGCCAGCCCAGGCCGAGTACTTGGGTCAAATCTGTTGCGACTTGCGACTTGCGACTTGCGACGCCTGCGAGGCTTCGAGCCTTGGCTGCATTGGCCCAGCAACACAACGCGTTGACTGCCGACGACGTCGATCGAGCTCGAGGGGAGGGTTTTGCACGGCCGGATGCGTCCATGTGGCGACTTACTGTATGCCCAAAAAATACGATGGGGTTTGTCTGCTGTTTGCCATCTGCTGTCTGCGTGCGTGGACTGATGGACTTTCCATCCTGCGTGCTTTCCTTTTTCCCTTTTCTCCTTCCCATTTCTCCTTCCTTTTTCTCATCGACCGAGCATTGGGCTGATGTGGGCTGCCCCTTGACGCTCGCTCCTTCCCTGGTGCTCCCAGGAGTCCCAGCCCTGGTTACTTCCGACACCCAGACTCGGGTCCACACGCCCCCTCCTTCATCCCAACTCCACCACCAATTGCCCCCCTCTGCCGTCCCCATACCTGTCCGGCTGCTTAGTCCTGCGTCGTCCTGCGTCGTCCTGCGTCGTCCTGCTCGTCGTTCTTCCTTTTGTCTTTTGGGCATTCCAGTTTGCCAAGTACGTCGGCCTGCCTACCGAGTACTCCGTGCGCCTCGCTGCTGCGGTGGTGTCTAGCTCGTCACGAAACCTTGGGCCATTTGGTCAATGATGAACTGAACTAAAAGTTCCGCCCGTCTGCGCGGCCCTTATTAGCTCTGGCCCTGCCATGGACCGCCACTCCTCTTCCGTCTTGCCCTCTCCGTCACAAAATATTGTTGACTCCGATCACTACCGAAACCGCGGCTCCTCTTTGCGTCATCAGGTCCAAAACTCTCAGCAAGAAGCAGTCGCAGCTCACCAGCATCGGCTTCATCATCACAATCAGCATCAGAACCAGCGAGGTGGTTCCCAGTCTCCTCTGTTATCCTTACAGCGTCAGCGTGACACAAACCGTACGGCTTCGTCTTCTCCCGTGGTCGGTGTCGGCAGATTCACCGAGGAATGGGACGCAAGCAGGCGCGGGAGCTCAATCATCCACCAGGAGTATAGACCAAACTTGGCCACGATGCAGCGCTCAAACTCGGTCCACAGCTTTGCTGCTGGAGACGACGATCAACTCCCGGTGCGCAACAATACGTTGAAAAAGAGGGTGTCCATGGGGGGGTCCAACGGCCTCAGACGACGCAGCAGCAGTCGTCGAAGCAACAGAGCTGGCAGTGTGCGAAGCCTGGCCTTGCAATCTGCCATGGACCCTGACGATGCCCACAGCGCATTCTATTGTCCGGTCCCAACATCGAGCAATCCAACTGATGTCCTTGCCAGCAGGTTCCAAAGTGAGTAAACATGGACATGTACGGATTGTACTCTTTCAGAAACCACAACAGACGCAAATGACCGCCTTGATTCATTTCATCACTGAACATGTTTCGAAAACACTTTTTGCTGACTTGCTTTACTTTGCTTTCTTTTTTCTTATTAAAAAAATAGCTTGGCGCAAGGTCCTCAAGGATCTGATCACGTATTTTCGAGAAATTCAGTCTCACTATGAGCAAAGGTCCAAGGCTCTGGTAAAACTCGCCAATGTGGCTAATAACATATCTACGCCACCGCAGTTTCTCACATCAGCTGGCATCGACGACGCATTGCAGTTCTTACGCAATTATCACAAGACCGCCATTCTAGAGGCCAATAAAGCAAAGGAGATTGAAGAGGATGTCGTTCTGGCTCTGACTGGGCTAAGAAGCGATCTTCAACAAAAGATTAAGGAAATTAAACACTTGTCGGGAGATTTCAAAAACTCCGTGCAACGTGAAATGGACAACACTGCCAAGGCAGTTCGTGCTCTTGCAAACGTCCTTGACAAGACGGAAGTTGATTCGTCTTCGACGACGGGCAAGCAAGATCCATATCTGATGCGGCTGGCTGTTGATCGCCAAATCGAGCGTCAAATTGACGAAGAAAACTATCTGCATCAGGTGAGTGATGTAGCAGCGATAGTCTTGCCCCTCACAATCCTCATCCCCGTCGCCCCTTTTCATCCGGCAAGCAATGACATTGTGGTACGTCACCATGATTCTGAGACACTGAACATTTGAACCCACCAGGCTCACCTCAACCTCGAAGGCTCGGGTCGCGAGCTCGAATCTATTGTCGTTGGCGAGATACAGAAGGCCTATAATGCTTATGCCGGCATTCTCAAACGCGAGGCGGACAATTCGTACGCAGTCGTAGATGAGCTTCGCGAAGGCCCCATTGCCATGCCGAAGGACCAGGAATGGATTCATTTCGTGACTCACGACGATCAAATCGTTGATCCCACGATTCCCATGCGTAGCGCCGATCAAATCCATTACCCGGGCCAAGATCATTTTTCGGCCCAGGAGATTCGAGCTGGTTTGCTGGAACGTAAGAGCAAGTATTTGAAGAGCTACACTGCCGGATGGTGAGTCGGAATTCGAGATACATTGCAACTCGTTTCATTATTTTTGCTTTGCTTGTTTTCTTGCTTGCTGTCGATTTCGTGGACTGTTCTGCTCTTCGCGATGTAACAGGAAGCGTCACAGCTGTACTAATATTCTCCCAGGTACGTGCTTTCAACCACCCACCTCCACGAGTTCAAGTCTGCGGACAAGACTCAGGCGCCTATTATGTCCCTGTATCTGCCTGAACAGAAACTCGGCTCCCACTCCACTGAAGGAGGATCATCAAACAAGTTTGTTCTGAAGGGCAGGCAAACCGGGACGATGCATCGTGGCCATACCTGGGTCTTCCGTGCCGAAAGCCACGATACGATGATGGCTTGGTATGAAGATATCAAGGCCCTAACCGAGAAAACTCCCGAGGAGCGATTCCAATTTGTACGAACGCATTCTCGAAGCTTGAGTCGATCATCCCGCCGGTCGGTGAGCAGCGATGGCATCGTTGACGAGGACGACGAGGAACCTTTTGCCGCGAATCAAATGGGCATCAATCCAGAGCGACGAGAGGACACGGTTTCCCGACGACCTCAACCAGGTGGGCGGTTTCCATCAGACATTCAAATCAACGCTCAGCGTGGCTTACAGGCGCCGCATTCGCCGTCTAGTGTAAGCTCTGGCCAGCAGGACTATTACCCGGATGCACAAGCCCCCGCGGCTGGCGGTGCCCTCCCCGTGGCGGCATACGTAGCTGCGCGTGATCAGCCAAATGTTCAGCAACATGAGGAGAGCCATTTGGGCTATGGGGGCACCGATAAGACCCCTATGGAAAACGTTCCGTCTCAGGCCGCCATTGCCAGTCGACAAGGACAACACGACGGTATCAATCCGTACACGAGCGAGCCCATTTTTCATTCGACGCCGCAGAACGAAAGCTATTTTTCCGGTGCTGTAGTGGCGGGCTCCATGCAGCGGGAGGACAAGCCGAATGCCCTGAATGGTCAAGACGATGCAATCCCGTGTTCCGTCGGCACTGCAACCCAACAGATTCCCGTTGCCGAAACTGAAGCATCGGGGAAAGTCGCTGTAGCCGAGATGGAAGTTCTAACTTCAAGTGGTAATCATGACACGTACCATGTGCAAGGCTTAGAGCAGGAGGGAAATGCATATCCAATTTCCTCGACATCTTTGACCATGAACAATATCCCCAGATCCGAGACTCAGCGAGAGCTGGCCCTCCAGGTAGTGCCAGAGGCGGGCGCTCCGGGGCATGTCTCTTCGGCTGCAACTTCTATCAGCCATCCGAGGTCCCTCGGCAGAGCGATTAATAACAGGACTGAAAGTGCCGCAACCGTTTCCAACCTGCGAATCCCTGGAGGTTTTCCTCGTACCAACAGTCTTGCTTCACCTTAGGACCCGTGCTTAACTTATTTATTCTTCATTCCTCATGTTTTGGGATTCAGGACTCGGTTCACTCTAGGAAGCTCGTTTGTCACTCTCTTTGACTTGCTGGTTTCTCTCTTTTTTCTTTTTTCTGCCTCCACTCGCTTTTTGAGCTTACAGTACCCACTATCAGTCACCCTATTTTCCCCCCTGTTTTGTCATGGAACTCGACTTAATGGCAAGTCCACCATCTTTTCCCCAATCACTGTTTACAATGTGTCCAGAATCCAAGTCCGAGCCGGTTGCGAACGAGACACCACTCCAAGCCAGTGGAATAGGGAGCTGAGGAGTAGGTCAGTTTGGGCGATTGTGAGATGGGCAGGTTTTCGGGTTACTTTCTCCGCTTCGTCTCATTCCTTCCGAGCATGGAGATTCTCTCTTTACACCTTCATCTCTTAGTAATGATCACTTTTCATCATGTCCCATCGTAAAGAGAACAACCACTGCGCTCGCACCGTCTCGCAAATAATGTCAATGCACGGAGCGGATGCCATTCGTCCCTGCACGTTGGTTATTGTCGTGCCGCGACCGCAGAGTTCACGTAGCATATGAATGGGCCACAGACGAGTCGTATAAAATGCGACGGCCAGGTGACGGAAGGGAAAAAAAAAAGGGGGGGGGGGGGGGGGGGGGAATTAAGAAGGGAGTAAGAAAACTGTAAAGGAAGCCAGTTACGCTGTTTGGCATCTCGTTCCGCTCGATGAAGCGTGTTGCCACTTGACGTTTTTCTTTTCTTCTTCTTCTTCTTCTTCTTCTTGCAACCTTTGCGGAGAGGTCAACGTGTTCAACGTGCGACCCATGTAAAAGTGATGCATCCATGGAACTTGTGCCTCGCGTATGTATTCATTGACGGTCCCCACTGCCGGGTATCATGTCATTCTGCGTGTGTATGTATGTTGATTAACGTGGTCAAAACCGTCGACGTGCTACAAATCTCTGTCCAAGAATGCCTGCCTACAGTCACTCCCTTATCATGGCCAAATAGCAATGGAACAGTGTAAATAATTCCTATCGGGGCCCCCCTTTACTTCCCCCAATCGTCTCGTGGTACTACAAAAGGGCGGGGTCTCTCGGCCTTGGTCGACTGTATCCTGTAGGAGCATGTAGTCAAAAGACTCATTCATGCCTTGCCCTCGCAACTTTCGACCTACACCGCCAAGATTACTTTCCCATAATCCTTCCTGTAACCCGACATCATGACACAAACACAAACCGGCACCAACACCTGTCAGCGATTTCGAATGCAGATATTATAAAAGTAGAGTGCGTTGGGGACCGAAGCGCATTAACAGCACAGCTCAAGTGCAACTATGAAGGCCTTTACGGCTTGGGAATGCGAATCGTCTTGCTCGTCATCAGACAGCCGTGAATCATGAACATGAGGACCACGGGGTGGAATTCCAGTGCTGAGCCCTCGAAGATGGCACCAAAAGGAAGATCTTCCAGTATCCAGCGATTGTAAAGCCAGTATGCCATGACGCCGTCCAAAAAGAGGGACGTGGGAATGGGGGTTCCTTCAAAGTATTTACTTTTCCCCGTTGCGTCCTTGGGGAGTACCGACACGGTGACGTTGAAGCGGGCTAGACGCGTCAGGCCGCACAGGACAAAAAAGGTGAGAGCAAGTGTGTCAAGAGCAGAGCGGCATCCGATAGTGAATGCTACCATGGCGGGCGCAACACCGAAAGAAATCTGGACAAAGAAGGACTATCAGTACGTGGTTTCTTTTGTTTCTTTTGTTCTTCTTTTCTTTCCGCTCCTTTTTCTTTTCTGGGTGATGAAATCTGTCATGGGGCAGCCTCTCCACGAGAAACAACATGGGAAGCATCCATACCAAATCCGCCAGAGAGTCCAACTCCTGACCCATAAGACTGCTTTTATTCCTCCACCGCGCAACCCTGCCGTCGAGGAAGTCGAAAAACAGACCAAACGGCAGCAAGCTCAGCGCAAGCCATGCATTTCCAAACGACGCCCCGTCGCTGAGACAGTATCGCAAGGATGAAAAGACGGACATGACGCCACAAAAGCCTGCCCCAAAAAAGAGTCCATTAGCGATCGATTCCGTACCCAACTTTTCTTAAAAAAAAAAAAAGAAAGAAAGAAAAAGAAAAGCAATGACATGGATAATTGAGGGCAAGGATCCAAAGAAACAACGAGGTCAGTTCTACCATTCATCAAGGTAATCAAGTCGGCAAGATGCATGGCCCGTACGAGAGAAAAGTGTCCGACGTCGGCGGCCAGCAACGTCTTTTGCTTGTCGGCGGCTAACGGGGGAGCGCACGAGAGTCAGCTCGGGGTCAAAAGGGGAGCGATTCGGATCCAATTGACTGTTCATACCAGGCTGTCCGGGACTGCCGACGGCCTTGTTCATGTCGCCGTTGACGCTGGAGACTGCGCTGCTTCGTTTCGACATGACTGTCGCGAGTGCTCGACAAGCGACGAGGTCGGGCTGGTGGATAAAACAAGAGCGGCGGAGCAACTGGCTTTTTCGCGGTCGACGCGGTGGCAATGGCACCACGGGATACGGAGTGCGGGCAGGAGAAGGAGGGGGCGGACGAGGTCGAGGGGTTGGGAAGGAGAAGCCGCCGGTTGGGAGGATGATGGTGGATGACTGCAAGTCGGCTCGAGGTCAATGGTTGAACAATGACGACGCTTGAGTGTGTGCGACCCCGAGCAAGAAAGTGGATGGCGCCGTGGGGTTGGCGAAAAGAGCCCACCCAGTGCCCGTGGGCCCAGGCCAAGTACTTGAGGGTAGGTGAGTAGGTACTTCTTTTTGCCTGGTGGTCACTCTGGTGGTCCTGGTCACTCCGGTGGTCCTGGTGGTACTGGAGGTACAGGTACAGCAAGTCCAGGTCGTCCCAAACATTTTGCCGTACAATTTTGGTGTAAAAGGTTTCGGCATTACTCACGGCCCACTGTGCGAGCCACGTCCCGCCCAAAATTGGCCTCTTGGCTTCCCGCATCACGGGCAGCGTCACGGGCGAACCTCGACGCCCAAGGCAGTCGAGTCCAACGTCTCCACGGCCGTCGGCGACGAGTCCCGTCCGCCAATCTTCTACTTTTGAAATTCATGACTCTGACGTATGTATATACTGTACAGTCAAACCCTTCGAGCTCTTGGATGCCTTCGCCATTATCCATGCAACTTGGCATCTGTATGGACATGCGTGTGCGTGATGCAAACCATTATATATACCTGGGGGAAGTGTCTGTCGAGCCGCCAGACGTTCGCCCACAAGTGTAGCCTTGTCTGACCATAGACAAGACGACAACAAAAAAAAACAGGAGACTTGAAGCCTTTTCCCATCATGATGTTATGCTTATTGTATGCGGACTTGCGTCGTGCCGGTTGTCGGCTTTCCG
Source organism: Claviceps africana (assembly GCA_018360145.1). Lineage (NCBI taxonomy): Eukaryota > Fungi > Ascomycota > Sordariomycetes > Hypocreales > Clavicipitaceae > Claviceps > Claviceps africana. The sequence continues at coordinate 21,809 of SRPY01000336.1, read as the reverse complement.
ACGACAGGAAGAATAAGAACCCCGAACCAAAAAAAAAAAAAGAAAAAGAAAAAGAAAGAAGGAAAGAAAGACAAAAGAAAGAGAAAGCCGGCGCCCTTCCAACGCCATGTGGCAATCGATGCTCCGACATCGAACTGCTTGATCTATGCTGTGGAAATTGTTTTGGGCAAGGAAAAGATTGGCCCGCCCAGGATTAGTATTAGAGTAGTGTCTAGAAACATCAGTGTTCCCGAGAAAGATGACCCTTCTTTCATCGTTTGATCAACACAGAGAGGTTTTGGACCCATGACCCGCACGAGCCTGAAATACCACAAATGCTGTAACCGCGCGGCGGTATTACGTTGCGACTACAAGATGGAATAGACTGTTAGTTCCCAAAGCCAAGTCGTCACGGACAGGGATCCGACATACGCAGACCCGCCTTGAGCATTGCCAAAGACGGGTGACTTCCTTCCCAGGCTGGTCGATATTTGGATTCCTTCTACACGAGTTCCCGCTCTGACCAGCAGTGCACTCAGATATTCACCGCGGCGGATATCTGCAATCTGTTAGAAATCCAATCTTGGTACCATGGACGAGCAAAGATGGCTCACCAAACTCAAACGTCAGGCTTGCGTCGGGCTCCTTCCTCTCGCCAATCAGCTGAGACGTGTTGTCATCATAGACAAACTCCAGACCATGAAGAGCAGACGTGTGGTAGGCAATGACTTGTGACATGACCCTTTCGCTGTTGACAGCACTTGTAAAAACCAAGTCCTGCTGCTCGCCGCCGTCCGTCTTCGCGCCGTCCAGCACTTGGCTCCTGAAAGCCATCTTGCCGCCTCCCAGCTTCACCATGGCTCCCTTGGATGTGAACTCGCCAAAGTCGGTGATTGTCAGAGAGCCACCACCATGCGACTTGATCGATATTGAGAGGCGTCCCTTGCGCTTGGTCTCGAGCATACGTGCCCGCAGGTCCTGCTCCGTAAGTGCCAGCTGGCGCTGCACTGGGCCATTTTCCATGGCGAACTCGAGCCATGAGTGGCAGACATTATCTCCATCACCATAAATCTCCACATGTGAAATCCCAGTGGCAGCCGTGGCAATGATCGTTCCTGCTTCGGTGGCAAACGCCTGGACGCTGTCGTCTGCGTTCCGCGGGCCGTCATTAGGCAGCCTGAAGGCGGCATGGGCTCGAAACCGTAGGCAGTCCAGGCGATGCCAGCCGCACTCATCTCCCGGCCGCACCAGGCCACCCTTTGATTTGGTCCTTGTCGAATACGCTTCTCGCGGAACAAAGGACCGATTCAAGACTACATAGTCTTTCTGCATCACACCAGATTCCTGATGTGGACAGCCAAAGAGGTGTCCCGTCTCGTGCAAGTGGGCTCCGATTCCAAGGTTTGCGGCTTCCCAGGAGCTTCCAGCCTCTTTGCTTTCGTTGGCAACATGGCTTGTATCGATCGGGGTGCAATCCGTAAATGCCGGCGCCACCTCCTCGAAACTCGAAGGATAGCTGTGCAAACAGTGAGAGCCAAATACCGATATGTGCAAATCGCCCATGCTTCCGCCCAACGCAGCATGGCCAGACACAACTCTCGTGTGCGGGTCCCAGTGCGCATCGAGAAGGAGTGCTGAAACATACGTCTTTTGGCCCGGGACGGGCTTGAAATGCCCGTTGACTGCGTCCACAGCCAACCGGAAAAGGGCATTCTTCTCGGCCGCTTCGTCGAGAGCCTGGTTCCTGTTGAGATCGCGAATCTCGGCCACCGTCTTGTCCGAACGTACAATGTGAATTCTGGCCTCGGAGCGCATTGTGCCGTTTTCCGTGTCCCGATGATTGGCAGTCCCCAGAACCCATTCTTCCTCGAAACGGAAGCTTCTCCGACCCAGCTTGTGCCTCCACATCTGCTCTGCTGTGAAGGCCTGCCAAAGATACGCCGCCATTCGAAATTTCCTGACTGCGGTGCTCAGTCCATTGCCCTCTTTTTCGATCCGAGCTGGCGGTGCATCGAATGTCTCTGGCGAGTCCTTTCCTACAATGATCGCCAATTGCAAAGGTGGTGCGTTCGTTGGTGGTATCATATGTACGGTCATGTATGAGACGTGTATGGAGCTGCTAGAGGAGCCGTTTGCGAGCTTGGGGCTAGAGAATTCTAGTCTGAATTTATTCGGCCCCGGGTGCAGGTAGACCAAAGCTTTGAAGTGGGATTCACAAACAGGCCAACTGGTTGCGGGAAAGCCATCGTCATATTGGCTGACGACAACGGTGCCGTCGACGGAACATTTCCCTGGCTCACCAATGGAGCCATGGAGAAGAAGAACCTTTTGGAAGACCTGGCCACGAATCTCAGCAACTGAGTGGAAACGCTTTGCTTACGGCTGGTATAGGTAGTCTTGTTGGGAAAGGACCTCGCACGGCGGAGAATGCCCAGCCATGGCATATTGGGGCGAACGCGTGAGACTCTTGAGAAGTAGATGTACTGACCCATGAATTTTCTGAAAGATTGTGAACACGCGGGGCATATTGCGACAATGATGTGGTGCCTCGTCCATTGACGGAGGCACCGGGGCCGGACGTGCCAGAAACGCTGCGCCCGCTGTTGCCAGAGACAGACGACAATGCTGGTCGAGATTTGGAGAGTGTCCGGTTTGGGGCCGTTTTTGACAAGATGGATGACTGTATTTGCAAGTCAAGCGCAGGATCGGACCGCTGGTCAACAGATGGAGGAGTGATGGAGCCACTTGAGGGCGAGGTGCCGTGGCTGTTGGTCCCATCGCTGGACGTATCAGTAGAGTGGTCGGTACGGAAGCTTGCCCTTGAACGCCGACGCAGTTGTTGGAGGAATGCTGGAGCCATGGCCGGGTCAAGACGTCGTGGCAGTCCTGCCGTGCCCCGTCTCTGAGGAACAACCTTGGACGGCCTGTCGTGTCACGTAGGCTGGAGGGGGTGGGAGAGGAGAACGAAAGCAGTCGATGACGCTCCGAGACGGAAAGGAGAAGAAGCGTGCTTTAAAAAGACGAAGAAAAGAGACGGCAGAAAGCCGAGCAGGGAGAAGCCTTGAGGGGGGAATGAAGGTGCATTGACAACGACGAAGATGTGCCTCGTGGTTGATCAAGAACAGAAGCACGCGGCCGTCATTTGGAAGGCTCCGGGGCCACGATGCCGCTCGACGTGAACAACGTATTAGTGTGGCTGAATGTGCGTGGGACCTTGAGTGAATGCAATCAGTGCGTACGAAGCATATGGAGCGTACATATGAGCAGAAGAAACGAAGGTGTCGGCATTGGCAGAAGGGGAGAGTGAAGAGCAGGAAGGGCTCGGCGGAGTGGATGGCTTAGACCCGTTGTCATTTGGCCGAAATGCGAAATGAGCTGATGGGACCGTGGTGACGACGTCTGGGAACAAGGAAACAGGGAACGAGGGAAGCATTGGAGCCATGGAGTCATGGAGCCATGGAGTCATGGAGCCATGGAGCCATGGAGGCAGGAGCAGGGCAGGCGGGCAGGCAGGCGGGCAGGCAGTGTCAGACGGCAAAGTTGGCACATGGGAGGGACAGAAAAGAGCAGGCAGGCTGCGGCTCTCAATCTGCATGCATGCAGCATGTAGCATGCAGGTCGTAACGCTGCCGCCGCCTTCTGATGCCAAGCTCTGCTGCCGACTGGAGCTTAGCTCTGCCAGCACACCAGCACTAGCCTCCTTTCCGGGGGGGGGGGGGGGGGGGCAAGAGGCGCTGATTGGCGGCGGGCCCAGGCCGGCGTGGTTGATACGGGTGGTTGGCACGGGCGGGTTGGCACGGGCGGTCGACACGGAGTTGGATTTGGCATTTGGCATTAGGCATTAGCATTTGGGGCATTGGGAAGGCGTGGGAGTCGCATGTCGCACGCCGCACGCCGTCTGGCATCTCATGTCTGGAGTCTGGAGTCTGACGTCCGACGTCTGATGTCTGACGTCCGACGTCTGATGTCTGCCGTCCGGTGTCTGACGTCGAGCGTCACTGGTCTGTTGGCCGGCTCCACCTCGTTACAGAAGTCCCTGGTCATGGCACGGCACCACACATGCATCCATTGTACTTTATATAAGTACATATAATGCAAGCTCGTATATCACGTACTTACCTACTAGGTACCTAGGTAGCTACCTACCTTCTTACCTAAGGTACCTGGGTACATGGTTGGCACCTTGCCCATGCGGGACACGGCCGGCAGGGTCGACGAATGCACAATTGCGCAACGTGCAGACGATGCCCCGGCATATTGCCCCGTTCCTCTGCGGCACTTCTGAACCCCGACCCGGTCCTGCGTCCGCAATCGCTTGCGCAAAGCATACTTACTCGGTAGTTCGCTCGTGCCTAGGCCCCTTTTTGCGGACTGTTTCCTCTTTTCCCGAATGACGGAATGGAATGCCTGATTTGTCCAATGGCCTCTGGGAGTGGGTCTCGCTTGATGTTGGACATACAATATGTACTAGGTAGGTACTAAAATACATGCTTCCTATACAACAATTACAATGCAGGCACGCATGGACGCGTGTATCTATTGTGCGTAAAGCACCCGGGAAGGGTACTCGAGGAATCATGGATGCGTACTAAGTACTTAATTGAAGCAAATGCTGGCCCCGCTGCGCCGCATTCGGTAATGGAGGGAATATGCGATTTACGAGATCTCGATCTGCAAAACAATAAGTGGCGTCTTTGCACCAAGGGTTCGTCTTTAGCTCCGCCTCGAGGGCATGTCTACAGCATTCAAATAGGCGAGAGTGTCTTGACTTGGGCAGTCCGGTACCCGTGGCCCCAGGGCAACGGACTGCATGTCCGTGTCGGCAGTTCTAAGAGCAGTCTATGGACGGTTATCATCGGGCGCGAGAGCAGCGTGTATGTACCATTTTTGTCCCACGATTTGATGGATTGACTGGCTCTGCGAAGGGGAGAAGGAGGGGGAGGGAAACGAGAGATATGTCGGGGCGTGCTCGGAGGAGCCGCCGCTCGTTGCTGAATCAACGAGCCATCGACGCTCCTCGCACCCAGCGTCTTTATTTTTAGATGGACGTCGGATTTCGCTTGTCGCCAGGTGTCCTGTCCACATGTTGACCAGGAAGGCGTTTTGCACGGCGGTCTGTATGCGGATGGCTGTAACCAACCATGCTCGCACATTGACGTCTGTTGGTGCCCTGCATTCCGTTCTTAGCAAGGCGGCAGCGGACACGGGGAGCTGCTGGTTGCTCTGCGCAAGTCAGCAGGCAGCCCACGGTCCTGTGGCATCTCTGACCGTCCTCTAGCATCCTCTGGCATCCTCTGGCATCCTCTGGCTAGGCTGGACGGGCCAAACAAGGCTGGACAGGCTGGACCGGGTCATGGGCCGTTCATAAATGGCAACCCGACAGCGGCCGGACCGTCGCTGGCTGCTCCGTTGCTGGTGGCTTTCCAGGCACCAGCAGACTGGCCAACCGCCTAAATAAACCGACCTCAGGAATGCCCACCCGTCTTCTCCGGGGAAACCAGTTCACCATTTCGCCGCTAGGAGCCAATACCCTGGACATGTTGCACCTCGCGCGAGCGGACGTCTGTGGCAGAATCGAAACGGGCCCCATGGTTTTTGCGACAGAGGAAAAAACGAGCATAAAAGCGACAATGCAAACGCAAGCAGCATGACGGTCGCTCGGCAAGGAAACGACCAACGAAACGACCAACGTGGGAAATTTTCTGCCCTGTGAAGATGCACTCTGGCGGGAGAGAGCAAACGACAAAGGAGCATTTTTGACTGATGGCTTCCGGGAGCGCCCAGCCAGCCTCCTACACTGGTGCTGTGCAACCTCCAGACACCTCAGCATTTGCCAGCACTGAGTGCACGGCCAGTGGTCCCTCCAGCGAGTGAGCCGCTCCTTATAGCAGCCCATCGCCCGTGTGCCCGCCTAAAGCAGGTCCGGTACATGTACCAAGCACTTGCGCCGTCTGGTGTGTAAGTACCTTACGTAGAGCAGGTGTGCTGCGCTGTGCTATTGATGTGCCTGCCCTTCGTCAGCTGGTGCTTCCATGGCGTTTCAAGCTTGGGCCCAGGCACCAGACGGTCGCTGCAAGTGGCTCCCTTTCACCCGCACGGCTGCAAAGTCACTTCAACTTGTTTTTCCTTCCTCCCGCATCCCTCCCTCAAAGCTGCACCTGCACCATATTCCACCCCATTATCACGACCGCATTGACATTTTAGCAGCAGAAGGACTTGCTGGGCCAAGGCCGTCGAGAAGATATCTTGCCAGGAGACGAGAAAAGACGCAAGTTTCGGCAGAGTCTTTTTTTTTCCTGTTTTTTTTTTGTTCCTTCGGTAACCGAGAGCATGTCATCTCCGTGGAAAAAACAACCCGAAGATGTAGCGGACAGCATTCTTAAACGTGCTGAAGTGAGCAAGGTGAGTGGCCTGGCAGTGTCCAAGAGTTGCAAAAAAGGACTTTCATTCATGCCTGCTCGCCTCCCGTGTCGTCCGTAATCCTCTGCTAAATTTTCATCCGTCGAATCCCCCCTCCCCCAGATTGCACGCCGACTGCAAAATCGCTTAGCCCTGGCCCAGTTCAAAGCCAAACACGGTTGGGAAGACTTGACACTCGACTCCATCGAACCGAAACTAGAAGAAGAATTGCGGAGGAAGCGGTTTTGTGAAGGCGATGTCCTATCCGACTCGTCTTCGAGTGCCTCGGACCTGCCCTATCCTACCAAAACATTGATGAGCTCGCCGCTCAAGGCGCCTCTGTTCTCCGATGCTATTGGGTCCAGCAACGGAAGCTCAGGTCACCGAAAACGCACATACATGGCATCAAATGATTTCAGTGCCTCAAGTCCAAGTAAAAGATACCGCGGTTCCCCCACAGCCTACAAATCGTTCTCAGGCCACGCAGCATGGAATGCGAGTCACCAGTTGGCACAGTCGTCGCCCATCAAACCTCGAAGGCAGCAGCATTTCACTACCTCTGGCGGTCCAGATTTGTCCTTTTTCCAACAACGAAACATGACGGCGGCCCTGACTTCGCCGAATTTCCACGCACACTCTGACGACGATGACGATTTGCTCCCTGCACATTCCTTCAACATCCATGATGTTCGATCTTCACCTCCCCGAACCCCACCAATGCAGACTAGAAGTCTTAAGGGCAAACGAAGCAGAGACGGCATGATGGTTGCCAACGGCGGCAAGTCAGGGGAAGAGGGGGCAGACCTTTTGCTGTATCTCGCCTGCTCGCCGTCGCCTGCAGTCAAGTCGCATCGCAGTCGCACCGAACGACTTTCTACACCGCCGCCGAAAAACAGTAAACTGGATCTTCCCTCCTCCATGATGACCACACCAGGAGGAGGTAATCCTTTTCCCATTACTCCCAGCCAAGGCTTCGACTTTGCGGATTTTGTCAACATCACACCTAGTCCTGCACAAAAACCGTGGAGGACGCTCGGGGGGCCAATCTCGGCGCGTACTCCTCTCAGCGTTGCTAGGCGAAGGCTTACCTTTGAGGAACCTGTTGCGCAATGACCCTGGCTTCATGGGCGCAATGTTTTCATCTCCTTCACGTCCTTTTGGAATCACTTGGTCATCGTCCCTCTCTACACGATAACACCACGCAAACCAATCCCAACCCCCCTTCTTCTCTCTCTCCTCTCTTTTCTTTTTGTGAGTTATTTATTTGTGAGTATTTACTTGTTCATTTCTCTCCGCCTAAAGCAAGCAAGCCATGAATGTCCTGAAGCCAGCCAATGGTGTATTTGGCTCGTATTTGTTCCTGCATTTCTTGTGTGGCGCTCTAAACAAAATTTCGAACCAAAAAAAAAAAAAAAAAAAAAAAAGGCCATGATGGGTCTCTTTGAAGAAGTTGCCTGTTTCTTCAGATCTAGAAGCCTAGTTCTTCGGAAGTGTATAGAATGGCAATGTGGCAGAGCAGTGGCAGTCGAGATTCTTGGACTGCACATGTATGATTCTGCTTCTGGGCGATTGGACTCGGGTATTTCGCTACATTTCCATGTTGCTGGCCTTGTTGGGAATGTACTGCCTGACCCCTCTGATGTATTCGATTATTGGAACAACGGAATGTTGGTTGATTTGGGATGGACGGATGGCACTATCACGATACTGCCTTGACGAGAGACAGAGCAATGATGAAGGTTTATTTCAGTAATGCAAAACGGACTGGTTGATGCAATGCAATATAGAAAAACTTGAAGATCGGATGCGACGATTTTCTAGACAATTTCAAATTATAAAACAAGTTGATGGGAACCTGCCTGATACAGCGCAACGACGTTTGTACCCGCCCCGGGGACGCAAGCTCAAGCCCAAACGCGTCCAAATGTGGAGTCACGCGCTGCAGGCGCGCGTGTTTACTCCATCCGGCCGCGTCATTTACGCGTCACGGCCTCGTCCAATCGACGCCATGATGTCAGCTGGCAAGGCGCGTGGCGTGGTCTGTGCGCCCGGGGCCCTCGGGGGCGCCGCACGTGTTGGTTATGTCGGGCTCGCATGGGTCTGGCGACGGGGCGTGTGCGGGTCGGCGGTGGGGACGCCTTGGTTTACGAGGCACAAATCTGTCGGGTTGGGAGTTTTTTTTTTTTTTTTTTACTTTTTTTTCTATAAATCGTTTTTTTTTAATCGATTCATTTTACTTTTTCGTTTTTTGTTTTATGTTTCTTTTTTTAATTATTTCATTTCATTTTATTTTTACTTTTTTTATACGAATGTGGGGGTTTTATATGTTTTTTCATCCTCATTCTTCCATCTCTTTCTTCCGTCTTTCGTGTATCCCACCCACCGCAGGCCAAGCCATCCGAGGTGCCAACACTTTAAGAAACATCGTAGACGCCCATGTTGCGCCCCGGGGACGAGGCCGTGGACTGGGGTTGCAGAGGTGTGACTTTTCTTTTTAAGGCTTTCCTTCTGCTATCGATTTTGACAGGGACGTGATTGTGTACATGACAATGTATCATGTATACTAGATGTGATGAAATGAGTATGTGTATACTATCTAGATGTGTGTACATAAGCTGTTGTGTATATAAATAACCTTGACATGTAAATTGTGTAAACGATACCCTCGTACATAGCAACTGTGTATATAATAACCCTGTACATGTATACAACTAGATGTGAAGGCATATATTTCCGTGGCCATGCGGCTCATGCCTCCACGCAACATATACACCCGCCAGTGAATGACGGGACGACCATTGCAGCTCGAGCCAGGGCGACTGGCGAGGCTAGTGCTCGTCTGAACAACCCCGTGTGCGATGCAGGATTCACGTGTGCCTACTTGACGCCCGCGTTGCACAAGAGAGAATGATGATAACACATTGCGCCTTTGTTCTTCCTTGCGAATCGATGCATATCCTGCTCTTCACTCTGCTCTTTGCTCTGCGTCCGACCGCTCCCTCCCATGCCCTGTGGCCCGCCTCATGGGTTTCCATGCTCATGACTTCTCATCTGATGTGCCATGACTGCCCATATGGACTGCATAGCGGCGACTCTCTGGTCCGCCTGGAAGAAATCATACCATGGACTTCTCCAGGCCTCAACCCTGCCCCAGCTTCGCTTCGTGGCATCCGGCTCCGGCGATCCATCTAGGACGTCGAGCAGTCGCGTCGGCACCCGCACTCGGAGGATAGACATGTGGTGGAACAGGGAGCTAAGGACGAAGATGTCGTCATAGGTCGAGTTGGACGTCTTGCCTATGGCTTCATACCTCGCTTTTCTGTCCCATGAAGAAGGGGGCGGTCGGACCATGCGGTAGTTGTCATAGATGGGGAGATTCTTGCGGGCTCTCTTGTTCACCGGACCGTCGTGTACACTGTTCTTCCCCCCGCCCGACGTGTCTCCCTCTCCAGCCGTGGCCGAGCCCTTTTCGATTTCTCGCCCGATCGGCCCGCCCACACCACCACCCCATCTGTGTTTTGTGGTCCACCATTGCTCGTGCCCAAACCGTATCTCCGCCTTTCCCTCGCGATTCCGGTGTTGAGCAGTGATCAAGGCAGCGGTAATTTCTCGAGCCAGATCTTGGGACTGCGCCGTCTCGGCATCGGGGATGGTAAAGCTGACGGATGGCCTGGCGCTCACCGCGGCTACCGGGCCACAAACGACTCCAGCTCGGGCGTCCTCGCGTGTGGTGGGACTTTGGAACACGAAGTGGCAGTTGGATGGTGTGTAAGACTTGCGCTGATGTCTTCCCGGCGGCGACTGGAGGTGCAGCCTGGGCTCGACCCTTGCCATGGAGACGTTGCATCCGAAATCATAGGCAACAAGTTTGATGAAGGCGTTCAAGAGATGCTGCCTATATTCCGCTGGCATGGCGGCACCCGAACAGGTTCTTGTACTAGCTGGAGGTTGATCTCGCCCGGACTCCGGCGGTGATTCAGGTGCAGCGGTTTCGGAGGCACGCAATTCCGGCGAGGGCGGCAGCTTGGGCGGTTGAGACGTGTCGTCCCAGAATCCCGTGAAAAGCTCCAAGCAGCGGAAAAACTCGTACGCATTACCGAGTCTGGCTTGTTGTTTGCCCTTGGGCGGTGTGATCCTCCTCACGGTACGGAAGGCGTCCTCGTTCGTGTTTGTGAGTTCTCTCCTCCGTTCCACGTATACATGACATCCGGGCGCCGGCGCGCCGTTTCGCAGCACATGTTGATGATCTTCATCATGCTCGCGGGCTTTCTCCGACGAGTACGTGTCCCAGCGGGCGAAATCCGGCAACGAGGTCGCGCTCGGCAACAGATGGTGTAGTTGGACATCCGGCGTTAGGTTGACTCCAAGAGCCAACAAGCTGGTACGTCCCAGGACGATTGACTCCCGTCCAGTGGCCTGCAGCAAAGTTGGCAATGACAACGACGTGTCCGTCACGCTATCGTCCTCCGCGAGAGGCTGATATGCGGGTAGAGAGATCTGGGTAGGCTCTGGGACATTATCCGGATCGACAGCCGATGGCAAGTTTGCTGGCGGGCTCTGTTAGGCGCTCATTGTTCTGAATAATTGCACAGGCGCAAGGAATCAGAGGCAAGCATGGAAAGATCGTAGCCAGCCACGTTTCAGGAATATTGGTGTTCAAGTTGGCTCAGAACCAGCTACATGTGTATGCATATATATATGTATGTATGTATGTATGTGTGAGAGAGAAAGAAGAGGAGGGGGGGGGGGGGGAGGGGGTGCAAGTGCAATGCGGAATGAAGAAAGGGGAAAAGGGCGAATGGGGTGGCTCTTCGCTTTGAAACATACACGAGGCTGGATACAGGAGAGCTTCCTGGTTCAAGAAATGTCGACTTACGTGCGATGGAGAAGGTCCCAAACATGGTGCAGCCTGTCGTCTTCAATGGTCTCGTCCCAAAACTATCCCCTATTCCCTTGTACCCTAGAGTGCTGGACACGGGAACAAGCGGCTCAACGGAGAAATGGTTCCCGGGTGAGGCCACGCCTGATCAGATTACACCGACGGGGCCGGGCTGTTTCTCGGGATGGAAAAGTATCCAATGCTTGCTCAAACAGAGGGTGGTGGCGAGACACCAAATGTACAACCAATGTGATTCCCTGGGAATTCCGCGGGGACAAGAACGCAACAGAAAATAAGTATAAAATAAAATAAAATAAATGAATAAATATAGAATGAAAGCGGGAATGAAAAAACGACGCGGGCCTCTAGGTGTGAATCCGCCTCGACGACTGTCCTCGGGTGTCGGCCGAATAGAGAGGTCATAGAGGTCATGTGCGGTCTAAACTGCGTCGGGGCTAGTCTGCCGTCAGCCTCGAGCCATTGGTCCGAGAGAAAAGCCGTGTAGGGCACAAAAAAAACGCCAAGTCGCTGGTTCGAGGTTCGGCACTGAAAAGACGCGGAAATAATTGATGTGTCTTGGGAACCAGCAAACGCTCCGGCTGAGTCGCTGGTGGCTGAGGTGGCGCCCGCCGCTGAGTCGCCGAGAAGGAGGCCGCTCATCGATTGGCTGGTTGCGGGTGGAGAGTCTGGGTCTGTCTGGTGGATGGCGATGGGCCGATGAAACCACTTGGCCAGTCCACTCCTCCGACCAACTGCCGGAAACGGCTGATCAGTGATGAAGTAGGTATATGTACATACTGTATGTACGTACATATACATACCTACCTAGGTACTGTACTTAAGAAGTATGAGGTATGCATGCATGTAGATAAGTATAAACAGTCTGGGAGGCAGGTTGTAATGGTTTGTCATGTAATGTTTTGTTGGTTTTCACGGAATTACGTACGACCTACTGTCCATCTGCCACGCTCAAGCAATGAGGCAAGCAATGCCCACCGCGCCTTCCGCATCCACGTGGAGAACGAGGAATTGAGGACTCGACCGAACAAGGAAACAAGGAAACAAGGAAACGACGACCCGAGGGCGCCTTTTTGTTTCAACCCCAAGTGCCTCCGAACGCAACGCACCACCACCACCACTCGCATGTTTCGAATCGCACCGAATCCCGTTGCCACCCTTTTGCTCCTCTCGCTCCCGGGCACGGAACACGGAACGCCAAACCAGCGCAGTTGTCGAAACAACTTATTGCATGTAGCGTGCATAGTGTGTGTTTAGCGGCCAAAACATCTGCACCGTCTCTCCTTCCGATTTCCGACCGTGCGGGAGACAATGCATCGGTCCACGATGGCGAGACGTCCTGTCCGAGTTAGCGGCCGGTAGTGTCGACTTGCCAGCAAGCCTCAACTGACGCAAAACACGCAAAAGCTCATGTCTGCTGCGGCCAGTCGCCATCGAGTGCGCTCAGAAGAGGCGCTACCCATCCACCTCCATCGTCAAGGCGCAGGGTCCTCGCGGCTGTGGCTCCGACAATGCTTTGTGCCTGACATGCGTCGCACGTCCAGTGTTGGCGCAAAGCCCTGTTACCTTCTTCATCCAATAACCCTCTCTTAGCCATGTAGGATCACCGAGAGGCTTGGCCATGTAGAGACTATTTGCGAGGAATAGGGGTGGTTCCAAAGGTGCTGAAACTCCATGTCTTGCGTCTTGAGTAAAGAGTTATCGTCTTGGCCCTCCGGCATGCTTCTCTTCTCCTCTCCCGTTCAGTCCTCCTATCCTCCTGTCCTTCCAGTGCTGTGCAAATATATCATCATCTTTGAAGCCAATGACATACGGCATTTCTGTTGCAAATCCTCCACGTGCATACCATTTTCAAAATTGGCGTCCGAGAAGATCCCAACAGTCGACCTGGCGACTCCTCGAGTAAAGAGACAACTCCGCATCAGCTGACAAGACAGTTGCCATGTCGAGGCTCTCAGAAGCGGCCCGTTGTACTCCTATCAATGGAAGGCATTCTGCAACCATCTCACAGAGAGACCCAGCGGCATCTGGGGCCAATACTTTGTTGCCATCCAAGTCTGCACAAGAATATTGTGCTTATGACGGTTACTCAACGTCACCCACATCGACAGATGCAACAACGTCACCCACATCGACAGAAGCAAAAATTCGCCAGGTTTCATCCACTGTCTCTTCCCATCCCAGTATCGTACCAGCACGGGCGGCAGTATATGCGTCGCTTGTTACATCGTCGGCTACATCGTCGACTACATCGTTGGCTACATCGTCGACTACATCGTCGGCTACATCGTCGGCTACATCGTTGACTACATCGTTGGCTACACCAGGGTCTCCGAGCGTTTCTCCTCCTCCAGCAACATCCACTATTCAGTCTACACCTACGGCTCCATCAGGTACACCTTCTCCTCAAACACCGGCCTCGACTTCAGAATGGACTTCAGCCCCTCAAAGTCAGAAGAGCCACAGTAGTTCGGCGACTCGACTGATGGCGAACAAGTATGCCTCATCCCTGGACAATTCCAGTGTTGGCAAGCCTGCAGAAGACAACAGCTCTGAGAGCAAGGCCGAAAGCAACCCTCAGCAGGACCGACCCTCTGTTGATAATAGCTTGCCAAACATTATCCCACCAGCTCAACAAGTCGAGAATCTTGCGCAACCGAGTGGGATATTGCCTCTGACGACCCAGAACAACCCGAGCATCTCGAGCAATCAAGTTCCCAGGCCAGATGTGTCTCTTGCCTCGGACATCCCCAGTCCGAATCTGCCTACCGGTGCGAGTCGTGCTTCAATACCGGCGTCACTGGTTTCTGAGGCAGCCGGATTAAAGAACTCCGGTACAGAAGCGCTTACATCCACACTGCCCACAACTTTGGTAACTTTTTCGCGGAGTCGTCTCGTCTCTCCTACTATTCAAGAAGGTGACAGGCAGCAGCGACCTTTGGAAACAGGTTTGCCTCTCGAAACTGCCGCCACTCTAGTTCTGACGGGCGCTCCTGCGGCTATCACAGCAGTTGGAGGCGAGCATGGAGGCTCAGGCAACACAGAATGGCCCAACATCGAAGTATCCCATTCGAGCAATGACAGCAGATCCCACCTGTCGCCAGGAGCCATTGCAGGAATATCTCTCGCAGCTATTTTTGGCCTCGTATTGGCAGTGTTTATGATTTGGCTGGCCAAAAGGAGGTCGAGGAAGAGGTCATACCCCCAAGGCTCTCCTGCTGGCCATGACGGCAAAGACCCGTGGACGAACCGCAGCTCTCGCGCAAGCTATGCTGCAACTGACATGGCCGAGCGACAAGTGCCATCAGGATTCCAGCCTGCATTCTTCCGCGGCATAGGACGCGCTGGACCAAGTCATCAACAAGTCTTGCAGCCGACGACTGCTAGGCAGATGCCCTCGAAATCATACCTCGACCACGAGGGCCAGCGAGGTTTGGGCGTTGATCAAGGCCAGATCAATTTCACCAATCCCTTCTCGGACCGGAATGCCACTGGCTTGCTGTTGCAACCTCCATCCTTGCCACCCACCGCGCTGCTGTTCAACGTGCCGTCACCTGGTCGACCCAAACGCGATGCCAATACCAGTGCCAATGCAAAGCCCGGGTTCGGCTCTCCATGCCACGGGCGGTCACTCAGCGCTGCTGAATGGACGTCTAAACGGGCGTCTCAATACTCGGCATCCCGTGCCATGCCAGCCAGACCACATTCCGTTCACCGAGAATCCAGCCCAATCGTCGACCCCTTTTCCAGTATACACAACAAATTCTGCCCCAATCCCTTCGACCTGGAAATTGAGAGCCGCCTCGTACAGAGCCGAGTACCAACGCCTCGAATGCCACCACAGCTCACGGCTAGTCAAGCATTCTTCGACACCGCGGCTAGCAATTCGTCATCGAAATATTCGAGCGGAGTGGCCGTGAGCGATTCGAGCGCGTTGGGGGAAATCCGGCCATATAAACCCGTCACGGTGGCTTTGGAGCCGACGAAACAGTTTGCCACTTGGGACCTTCCCGTTTTGAGAAAATCCTCAGAAACCGTAGACCTGGAGCAGCCGGGGACTGCCGCGAGACAGCCGCCACTCATGATTGGCCAAGCTCTGTAGTACAAGTCTCATTCATGTCTTTTCTTTACGCATAGGATGTGGGACCCAAGAAGGATGTAGAGATGGTGTCTATTTCTTTTCGCTCCTTCTCTCCTCCTCTCCTCTTCTTATTCTCTCCCTCCCCCTCTCCCTCCCTCTTTTCTTTCTCCTTTCTCTTCTTTTTCTCTTCTCTTCTCTTCTTTTTCTTTTGCCCCTTCTTTTCTCTCTCTTCTTTCTCTTTCTCTTCTTTTCTTCTTGTCTAAAAGCAATGTCTTTACCTAGACACTCGCAACTGACCATGGCGTTTAAACAAGTAGCGTAGTGACAATGCTCAATTAGCCATGACCCCAACTAGACACCGTCGGGGCATGTATCATCTGAACAGTAGACCGCATCCCCTCCATGTAAACTTTAAGTATTGGATTCATGTTTCTCGGGTGCTTCATCATTTGGGATGAATACTTGTCATGTTCGCGTAGCCGACGGAGCTGCCGATGATGCATGTCATTGTGGCTTTCGAATTTTGCATGGTGTGTGCATGATTTCCTCGACCCCTGTTTGTCATGTGCTGGCACGCTTTGCTTCTCAGACACGAAGCCTTGTCGTTCCTCTAGTATATACTTATGCATGCATGCATGTATGTATATATATATGTATATACTTATGCATGTATGTATGTATGTATATCTACTTTGTCGTTTCCCCAGTATATATATCTATTTTCTTCTTCTTCTTTTTTCCCGCTCCCGTAGTAGATTTTTGGACCTTATGGTAGAGAGCCCATCACGCCTCCATGTCGAACGGGTTGGCCATGTACCAGTGTAGCAGATCGCGGGTCGCACGCGCGTCCTCCAGGCTGTCGTGTCCACGGCCTTTGACTTGAATGACCCTGTCCAGCCTCTTGAGCGCGAGAGATTTCAAGGAGAGGCCGCCTTCCTTTGGCAAGACAGGCTTCTTGGTGCCCTCGACCCCGGTGCCGTTGTCCGCACCCGCGGCCTCCTGCTGCGTGTCGGTTGAGCGCGAGTCTTCCAACGCTCCGGATGAGAGGAGCTCAAGCTGGCGTCGGTTGGTCTCGATCAAGAGCGTGTCGACAATGACTCGATGAATCCATCGCAAGCACAGAAGGTCGCCGTTGGCGCCGTGGCCGACGACCACCGTGTCCGGCGCCACGAATTTGTACACGGCTTTTCTGGCAGCGTCGCGTCCGAGGAAACAGCTGTTCCGGCGGCGGGCCTCCTCCATGGCGGATCTTGTCACGCCGGAGAATCGCGTGTTGTAATGTGCCATTCGCACGCTTGGGTACACGAGCTTGTCTATCAAGACCGCGCCGGTGAAGTAGTCCACCACTGATATGCGGATGAGTTCCGACTCTCCCGAGCTGGCGGTTCCCATCTCACAATCAATCACTACGGCAGCGACGTGTGACGCGAGAGGTGTGTTTGGCGTCTCATAAAGCCTCCAGTTCTTTTCCAGCTCGCCTGCCTTGTATTGGTGGGGAACGTGCTGGTCACGTCCTGAACATGGCTGTGATATTGGAGGCTTGTTGCAGCACGTCCAAGTCTGTTTGTTTGTTGTTTGTTTGTCAGCCACTCTTGGAATCTGAAGGCCGGAGGGAGATGGTCTGGGGATGAATAAAAGACAAGAAAGAGCATGTGTGTACTTGCCCTGTTGACGACACGACCTGGATGGAATTTGCAGATAAAGTCTGTCTTCTGACGCCCCGCAGTTTCTGTTTCACGTTGGCCGGAATCTGCACCGTCCACGTCGACGACGTCTCGAGTCGTGGCGTCAGACGGAGCGGCGCCCAGCACTGGAGCTAGCGGGAGTCGTGATTTTGCTCGAGTTCCGTTCCGCCGTTCTTTCTTCAACACTAGTAGGCTCGAGTTAGGAAGCAAGAATCTGGCGTCGAGTGGTTTTCAACCACCCATCTAGTTCGTCCACCTCGTGTCCGGGGAAACTCATGTTCTCGCTCTCGCCCCGCCGTCGGTCCAGGGGCCAGTGTCGCTTCTCGCTTCTCACCTTTGCAGCACTGGTCACATCGTTCCTTGCGCTCCAGCTCAGCGGCGGGCAGTTGATGCAGAATGTAGCCTGCTTTCTTCAGCTCGTGTAGCGAGTGGGAGGAACTCTGCAGCTGGCGTAGAGCCTCCGCCGTGGGCTGTGCCGGCCCGTGAGAAGATTCTGGATACATGACATTCCCAGACTGAGGATGCTCAGCAGCTACCTCTTCTGCAGCATTCGACGAAGCATCAAGGAAGGGATAAACGACGTGCATCGGGGCTCACGGCATCGATCATCCGTCAACTGGCCGGCGGTAGCGGGAGTTGCACGTCTGGTCGCACCTGTTTGGGGCCGGTGACATGGTTTGGCAGCTGTCCAGGATTTCTGTGCAGGCGTCGATGAACGGGTGACGCTGGATCCCGAGTCCTGACGATTGCCGGTGCCGGACGACAATGGATGGCCGAGCAGAAGTAGACATGGAAATATTAAAGCGATACAGTGGGGCGTGCGTGCTATTGCTAACGGGGGGAACGGCGCGGACAGGAGAGGGGAAGATCCCAGGCTTCCTCCTCGACTCCTCGCCTCCTCGCCTCCTCGCGTTCTCGGCCTCGACCTGTCATTCTCCCCATCGACTCCGACATGTTTCTCTAAGCCAGGCATCCGAATTGTCCGAAATGGCAGAGGCGTCCATACCAAACACCTCGAGGGCACCATTGGCCGCTCAAGCCGATGTCGACGGGAAGCGCATGACCTCTGATGGATTGGTCTCAATCCCGGGCCACCAGATCGGCATGGCGGACGCGTCTGTAGCGGATGATGCCCAAAGTGTGACTTGGCTTGCTCGAATCGTCAACGACTCCTACGGAGAAGTGGAAGCAGATATTTTCCTCGCTGGTTATCGCCGCACCAACGAAGAGGAAATCGCCAGACTTATCCAGCAAGGGTGGCTGGCGATTGCTTGTGTACCCGCCGACGAGAACCCAACCTCCGATGCAGCAAATCCGACCTCCCCTCCCTCGAAAGCCCCGCGTGGCAAACCGATAGGATGCGTCGTCGTGAAGCAGCTCTCGGCGCGACTTGGCAACTTTGGCATGCTGGCCCTCGAATCCAAGCATCGTGGCCGAGGTCTAGGCCGTGCCCTGATCGATTTTGCCGAGAATCACTGCCGAGAGAAGGGCTGTACGGCCATGCAAATGGAATTGCTTGTGCCCACAAGCTTTGAACATGCAGTCAAGTTGAGAATGCAAGACTGGTACCAACGTCTGGGCTATCGAATCATCAAGCTCGGGAGCTTTGATCAGGACTATCCGGCGCTGGCGACCCGCTTGGCGACTCCGGCCGACTATAAAGTGTTTGAAAAAGCACTGGTATAGAAAGGGCCACAAAGGGCCATTCTACCCGATCCATCGAGCCGGTCGTCATCAGAAGCAAACATCGAACTCTATACTTCAACGCCCTGAGGCGCAGACATGGGGCACAGCACACGCCGGCTTTTAGAGGGTATTCAACTGTTACACACGCATATCGAGCAAGCCAACACGAGGCCAAAAAAAAATTAAAAAAATCAACATGCTGCGTGCAGCCATTCTTGCTGAATTGCAACGTTTCCATGATGCTGGTCGTTGGGTTAGGCCAGTGCCCTCCCTCCTCTTGTTGTAAGCAGCATCAACATCGCAGTCGACGTTTCATTGGCTTTGTGTAGTGGAACGAACTACCATCATGCGTGTCACAACGTCTCAACGTTTTTCACGCCCTTGTACATACATACATATGTACATGCGTCGGTCCAAAGCCCACCGATTGGGCGACGGCAGCCATCAGGACTGTTCAGCTGTCGGTCACGCCGCGCGGAGCCGACACGAGGTGGAAAACCCCACTTCACCCAAGATGACATGCCGAGGTAAGATACATATCCACGTACTTGTATATGTATGTGGTTTTTTGGGGGCGGGTTTTGGTTTTTTTTTTTTTTTTTTTTTTTTTGAGTAGGGAGAGATGCTTCTGCATCAGTGGTCAGAAAGGCTCGTCTGCCGGTGTCGATAATAGGTTGTTGAACGATGTGGTGCACTACACGGCTAACTTGGAGCTCGAGTTTGTTGCAGGCGAGATGACATTTCTACGGCGACGGCGGGAGGCGGAGCCGAACTCGGATGAAAGTTATGGGCCAGCCACGGAGCATCGCATCACGCCGTGAAGCAGCAAAGCCACTGAGGTGGCTTCTGAAAAGGCGGATATCCTGAGAAAGAGGCTGTAGAGGATTTCACATTCATCGTGGCGCAGTGCGTGCCGGCCACATGGTCAGCCTGCCAGAGCCAGTTGATGCTTGCATGCAGGCGTGGCGTTGGGCAAGGCGAAATGGACAGCCGGCAGCGTCCAGAATGATGGGTTGTGGCCGGCACGGGGCGTTCATGTTGTGTTAGGGAGAAGACCGGCGTGGCCCGGATCGCCACGGGAAGGGTCTGTCTGGTCAGTTTTGCATGTTGGCCTGGCAGTTGTCCACGTTGGCTCGTCTTCGCCAAACAGGCGGGCCGGCGGATGGCGGTCTCGGGATGGCCGTGCGTGGTGGCTCAGGATGGCCTGTCGACCAGACGTGATGTAACGTCCATGGCTGGGACGTGTGCCATCTCTATGCGCCGGCGCCGGCGCCACGCGGACGGGCGGGAAAAGGCCCCCTGGGCGTGCCGAGGATGGCTAAGGTAGGGATCCTATTCCAATCGATGCCGACATTTGCGTGCCGATTCTGCACCGGGGTCACGTGCGAAGCAGCGCCGTCAGGCGTCATCCGCGGTTGTCGGGCATTCCCAGGCGCTCGAGTGCTCGAGTGCTTCCAGTCTCACATGCATAAATCTGCATGTATATGTACATGTGTATTACACGTATACATACAGCGTGTCTGCATCCGTATCCACGCTGGCAACGCCCTGCAGATGGTGCAGGCGGTGCAGACGGGCGTCGTCTCGTCCGAGGCGCCGTGCATCCATCCATGCACGCGCCGGTCATGGATGGTTGTCGTCACCCAAGCCGAGCATCACCAAGTCTCGCTCGCCCATGGCCATGGCACATTCTCATGCGGCCACCGCATTGGCGCGTCGTCTTACTCCGTCTCTTGCTCACTCACTCGCCCCTTCCTCACTCATTCCCTCACTCCCGCACTCCTCACTCCCGCACTCCTCACTCACTCACTCCTCACTCACTGACGCACTCACTCACTCACTGACGCACTCACTCACTCACTCACTCACTCACTCACTCACTCACTCACTCACTCACTCACTCACTCACTCACTCACTCACTCACTCACTCACTCACTCACTCACTCACTCACCCGCTCACCCGCTCACCCGCTCACCCGCTCACCCGCTCACCCGCTCACTCGCTCACTGGCTAGTGCACTCCTACTTGACCTGACACCCAGACCGCCTAGACGGCCCAGATCTAGTATTTTACCTCACATGCCCTCCCTCGTCCTTGTGCAGTTGTAAAAGGCCGGTCAACCCCGCGCCGCCTCTGCGTCTACTGAGCCCGCCTGTCCAAAGCTCCTTGGTGCCACGAGCAGTCCAGCAACTTGCTGACCGCCTTGACGGCCCCTTTACGCGCCCGCGCAATACCTGCCATACCCTACAGCAGACCCCTACCTGCCAAGTACTAGGTACCTACCTACTTGCCTACCTACTTAAGTACTTACTTACCTACCTACATAAGTACCTAGGCACCTGGGCGTGCTCCTGGTACTTGGTAGGTACTTCTTACCTTGCTCTTTACATCTACTTCTTCACCATACCAGGTCCGCTCCTCCAGAGGGCGTCGCCATCTTGGATAAAGCCAGGCCTCTCGACGTCGACGCGGCGTCAGCACACGACTGCTCTTCTTGGTCGCGTTTTTGGCCCTGTGCCCTCTTGTAAATCTTGATTAGCCTAAACGTCCCCCAGAGTACGAGCTGCCGTCGCCAACCCAACGCGCTGTCCTGCGGCGTCAAGAGCCTCGAGGGCCGAAACAACGCGAGCTGTCGGGCGCGTGACAAATTTCCATTTCCACCTCGATCGCGACTGCGACCTTGCCGCCTCGTACGCCGCCCCGATATTCTCAGAAATCTTGCTCTGCTTTTCTGCTGTCGACGTGTCGCGGCATCCGTGTCGGCGCATCCAGCTCCGCTCCTTGTTTGTCCTGGTCCATTGCCCTACGCGACTTTGGGCATAAACAAGAAACAAGAAACAACAACGACGACGACAACAACGGCCAACAACGGCCATCAACCCCGGCCCCCCTGCTCAAAATGTCCGCGTACCCGGGCTATGACGACGGAGGAGGAAACTATGGCGCGCAGCAACCTCGGTATCAGGACAACAACTACTTCAGGTCGTGACAAACATTCACTTCGAGAATTCAACTACGCAGGACGAATTCCCTGCGACAACGATCCCATCACATGGGCTTGCCTAAGATTCAGCACCACT
>SRPY01000335.1:0-33388 GCA_018360145.1 Claviceps africana | reverse complement strand
TTTATTATTAATTAATTATATATAATATACTAAGCTATTTTATTTTTATAGCACTTTTAATTTAATAGTTATTTATTATATCTTTAATTCTTTCTTTAGTATATTAAGTTTAATATTATTACCTATTGCTAATTTATATATATATTAATAAAATATTAATGCTATATATATTAGAACGTAATATATAATAAAATAAAATTAAAATAATATACACTTACTAAACACTTATTAGTTATTAATAAATAATAATATATTAATTAAAGAATTAGTAAATATAGTACTATAAGTATTTTTAATATACTTTTTTAATATATTTATATTAGTAAATAATATATTTTATTATATATAAGAATTAATCTAAAATTAAATCTAAATAGAATTTATATTTATAATATAGTATATATAGTTACCTTCTATAATAGTATAATAGTAGATCTCTTTACTTTTAATAAAAAATTAGCCTTTTTTATTAGTTTTAAATAATAGTAATTTAGATTAATATATTTTTATTATATTATTTAAATACTAAAGATATAGCTTTTATTATTTATTAGTTTTATTATTAAAGTATAATAAAATATTTATTAATTTTTTATATTTAAATATAGTAATTATTTTACTTAAAAAAAAATACTAATATAAAAATAAATAAAGTATAATAAAAGAATTAAAAAGTAAAAATATAAGAAGTAATATAAAGTAAAATATATAAAAGTAGTAAAATATAGGTTATATAACTATTACTAGTCTTTTCTTTATTATTCTATATACTATATACTACACTATAAAATATAATATATAAACACTTTTAATTAATTTATTTAATATTATATAGTTTCCTTTTTATTATACTTTATATTATAAATAAAGCTATTTTAATACTACTTTATAGTATACTATATAATTATATAATAATATATATAAGGTAAGTATATATACTACTAAGAAATATATATAGGTATTAGGAAATAATATAGCTAATAAAATTATAATGCATAACCTACCGGTTTCCTAGGTTAACTGAGGTACAACCCCCTAACCCAGCTAAGCTACTCGCAAAAACCCTAGGTGGTCTACAGACTGCCGCGGAACGCGACGGCGATTAACATGACAATCAGTGTTTTTCTTTCTTTTTCTCCATTGGACGACGTGGGGTTGCTGGGATGGCACTAAATGATGGCTCCACAGTGGGGCTGACGCCTGGCGCTTGCCATGTCATGAGGTGCTGCAGGGATGTCTCGGCAGGACCCGCTTGACCAGACCCTATTCGGGAACGCTCCCGTCCTCAACGGGAGACGGCCGGGAGATGCTGGCCGAGCAGGCACTGTTCTTCCTTGCTCCCTCTTTTCATTCTCTCTTCTGTTGCAATTTCTCTCATTTGACCATCGGGCCCAAAAGGAGCATTGCCCACCCTCTGACATGTGCCGCTGCCCAAATCCTACAACATATTTCTTCTTCCTTTTCCACTTTTTGCAATTCCGTCGCCTCGTCAATCGTACACACGTAGTTTCGCTTCCCACGCAACTACGCAGGCCCATCCTCTGTCGAGAACCCCCTCTTCTGCTGATCCCCGTACCATTGCACTGGGGCGCCCCCTCGGATGATTCCCTGGCGATCATACAACGACCTCGCGCGGACGTACTTGTCCAGCTTCCAGTAGTGCTCCTGCATCTCCCCCGCGACACCCTCGCGCCTGGCCCTCGTGTCCTCCCCGTCAAAGGGCCCGTCGGCGCGCGCGAGCCATTCCCGCGTGACAGCCTCAAATCGGGCCGCAAGGTCTTTTGCCTCGCCGAGCAATCTATCCCTGGTGTCCGTGTCGGCCATGGCGGCGTTCTCGCCCGGGATGGGCTCCTCGTACTTGAACTCCCAGTCCTCGTCGCCACCGAGTTCCTTGACGAGCTTGTCGGGCGCGATGAAGACCTCGAGGTCTTGCCGGGTGTATGTGAAGTGTACCTTGGAGGCAATGACCGGGTCGAGCCAGCCGTGGATGATTTTCCAGCATGCTATTTTTTTTTTGTTGATTTTTTTTTTTCTCGCAGCGTGAGAATTGGTTCATACCAAACTCGGCATGGTCTACAAATCAAAAAAAGACTTTGCGCCAAATGTCTTACCTTTGAAAACCCAGGGAGCGTTGTGAATGAGGACGACGCCCAGAGACTCGGGATAATTCGCCTCGAAGCACATGATCATGAATTTGATTGGGGTGTAGTCCATGTTTGCCATCGTAAAGCCCGTGAGGTCAAAGACGAGACACTGGCAATCGGCTTGTTAGTCAATCGGGAGCCGGACCATGCGGGGGGCGTCATTGTGTGTCACTACACCTACAATGGTCTCACAAGGTGCGTTCATCGCGAACCGGCCCGTCTCACACATGTACGTCGTGTAACGCTCCATGCTCTCCACGCACTGATCCGCAGCCCTGTGCAGCCGCGCGCGAATCAGCGTAATCGGCCTATCCTGCCGGTCAACGCCGTGGAAGAAGCTCTTGCCCAGGCGCATCTGCTTGAGGAAATCCCCGCCGAGCGTCCGGGCGGCCTTGTCGCCATTCTTTTCGTCGTCCGCCGCGCCGGCTTCCCCACGGAGCATCACGTCGTCGTTGACGTGGGCGTACGTCGATCGCCAGACCAGAGCCTTGAGCATCATGACGAGCGCCTTGTTGGTGTCCCACTTGCGGGCGCGCAGGAACCGCAGCACAAGCGCGTCCGGGTGCTCGTGCTTGATGACGCCGGCGACCATGGCGCGGAGGGACGGCGCCGTGTGTCCGGAGAGTATCGTCTGGAACTCGCGGATGGATTCCCGTGACTGCTCCGCGAGGGCATCGCGCAGCTGCTGGATCGCCTGCGGGGGTTGCGAAGACAGCCCCTGCGCAAAGTCATTGAGAGCGCCCGGGGTCTGCATGGCGAGATATTGCTGGAGAGGCTCGCGCAGGCGCTTCTGTTCGCGCTCGTCCTGCGTGAGGACGTTGAGGGCATCGAGCACTTCCTGCGCGGACTTGGGCGGCGGGGGGGCCAGTGCGGATTTGCGTCCGAACCAGCCGGTTGACTGCGCGGCGGGCTCGGTCTTGATGGGGCTGGCATCCGATGGGATGGGCTCGGCCTCGTCGAGCATGCTGTAGAGCATGAAGAGTGTCTTCCAGAATCGGCGGAGCTGGGCTTCCTGCTCTGCCGTGAGGTTGCCCAGATGGCCCGCGGCGATGACGTTGGCAGTATAAGCCATGGTCTGCGATCCCAGCTAGCTCTTTTGTTGATGTGGAGGTCCCTTGGACTGGATGCGCAGGATCATGGCGACGAGATGCGCGGGATTGGCAACTGGTATCCGTCAGTTATATGCTTGCTTGCCTGGCTTGGAATCGACACGGGCAGACAGACAACCATGCTACGGATGACGCATCGAGTGAGAGGAACAACAAGGCAAGTCCATGTTGACAATGTCAAGGAGAACGTGGCGCCAAAACAAAGGATAGGGTTGAAGAGTCATCTCCACACACTTTACCAAAAAGAAAGAAGGAAAGAAAGAAAAGAAAAGAAAAAAGAAGGAAAAAGTACTTCTACGTGGCGCGTGGCGCAAACCTAGACCATCTCAGGCACAAGTCTGGCGGAATTCGGCTTAGGCTGAGCACCATGATCTGGACCTGACGGTCTATTCCTCATTGCCTTCACAATCGAATCGAAAGGTTCCGAATGGACCACCTCATCGGTGCATTACATGGTTCGAGGTTCACGCGGCGGCGAGATGCTTGTAAATGAATGGCTGCGAACCTGGCCCATGACTGAATGCGCGAGGGTGCCAAAGATTAGAAGGGCTACTTGGCCAATCACCACGGAAACTAAGCTAGTATAGAAGTTGTTGCGAAACGGATCTTCCCGTTCTTCTTTCTTTCCCTTAGACGGTGAGAGCGGGCGTGCCATTTCCAGTGGGGCCTCGTATTCTGTAATTGCACTTGTAAGATGGAATAAATCCGCTTGCTTTCAGGCTTTCAGGGTTTCTTTGCTGCTGTTTTGGCCCCTGCCCAACCCCCCATATTCTCACAACATTACCCTGCTACACTGCGACCCCTCGTGATACATCAAATCTCATTGACTAGTCCCCCAAGAGTATTCGGGCGGTACTTATACACGTAAAATGGGTGGGCGGATATCTCTTCTGTTTTGAGTTAAGCTTCTACTGTGTGTTCGAAAATCTACTACTGCGTGTCTAGTGATCATGAAAATCATTGGTTGGTAGTATTCATTCATGGCCAGCATTCTCATGCATGTCGGTACGTGCATAAGCGTCCGTGGGCAGGACTCAGAACTGGGGCACCACTGCTTAACAAATGGGTACAAGAATGGCTTGAGGCCTCTCCTCCATCTATTTCGCCAGTCCTTCTCATTCCTCTCCATTCTGTGCGTGGAATTCATTCGGTACGCCATGGAAAATCAGGAGAAAACGCCATCTTCTACCTTGCCCAACGGAAACCGTCGTCACAGGCTTCCGTGGCAGGCGTGGCGCACGCGGCCTAAGTATCGTGTCAAGTTCCCTTGGAGAAGCGAAAAGAAGCCGAATCTACCAGACCCAAATGCTGTGGCTCTCCCGTAAGTTGATTCCTTCGGGTCTAATCCGGAATATGGAGCTAATAGCCAAACTCAAAGTGACCAACATGTACTGGCCTCAGTTCCACCTGCTGCCCCGGAATCATCTTCCTCCGATCAAAAATTTTTCATTCCTTGCCCAGAAGGTGTGAAATCGATACATTTGAGACCTGAGAGACTCGATCAAGGCACCAAAATTGGGGCATATGGTGAAGCAAAGCGGAAGCTTGATCAAAAAGACATTACTCCCGATATCGAGAAGGCGGTAGATGCGGGACAGCTTCTTGACGAACTGAAAGCCAAGAACGATCAAGTCTCTGAAAAGTCGGCCCTCAGGAAAGGCTTAAGATACCTGCAATCCAGAGATCTCGTGTTTACCACTGTTCAGGAAGGGGTAGACAACATAGCTCTGATGATGGGAAAACTTGGGCCAATCCCAGGGCTTGTCGCTGGTTCAGTCGCTAGTTTGATGAAGGTGAGGCATTCTCTTGCTGCATCATGTCGTTGATTCAGCTTTGATTTATTCCGATATCCCTCATGAATCGGTCGCTCCCCCAAAACCTCTGGGAAGCTGATGCAAGACTTTCATCCCTCATCGATGATATCATAAAGAAAATGTCTGACGTCGAAAAAAGCGTTGCCCAAGTGTCAGCGAGTGTCAAGCCCGAGGTAGGCAGACTGGGGTTGTTCTTTCTGGCCATTGATAGCTGCTAACAACGCATAGGTGCTCGCGCCACTTTACCAGAAAGCTCTAGAATTTTACATGACGGCGGCCGACATGCTAAAGAAACGAGTCGCAACGCGAATACCAGTACTGCTTATCAAGATCAAGCGCTTGCAAGGGAATTTTGAGGCATTCTCGAAAGAAGCCGACGACCTAAAAGACAAGATGCGCGACCAAGATGCGAAAGAAATGCGGGACGATATACTGGACCAGAAAAGTATGTTTCCTATCCTTGCATGTCGGATGCGAATGACTAATACATGACTAGTTTCCGGCTGGCTAGGATCTGACCAACTCAAGCGGCATGCGGACACGCATGAGAAATTAAAACACCTATGCGCTCCAGAGGCCTGCGAGTTTTTACTGTCACTTAAAGAATTTCAGGCGTGGTATCATGACCCTGAGTCCAAACAGTTGGCACTTAAAGCTATTATGGGCTACGGCAAGTCTGTGACAATGGCGTACGCAGTTGAAATATTGACGGAGCAAAATGGGAAACTAACGCATGAAATTGTGTCATCAGTCGGTGAAGGAGTTCGTTTATGAACTACCCACATATTTTCCTGGGCTGTCTCATTTAGTTGTTGCAGAAACAAATGCAGAAGGTCAAAGTCCTTGCTCACGCGCGGAGGCTTTGAAAGCCAGGCTTTGTCACATCTGCGTCAAATATCTGTCGTTGGAGGAAATTTGCAAAAAAGATATACCTCAGGGGCCCCTGCTGGAAATAATGAAATCGCATTTAATTTCTTTCATGGATTCCACAAATGGTATGGCAGATAAAATGTCCTCTGAGCTGGAAAAGCTCGGTTTCGGCGGGCTATTGTTCTATGCCGCTAATCATTGGCTTGAACATTTCGGCTCCCTTTCATCTTCACAACTACCTGAGGTGAAGGATATTGAGCACATATGCCACCACGGCTCACGACACTTTAAAAACTGGAAAACAGTGAATAAGAGTCTGCGCGACGAATATGATCCGCTCATCATCACGTCGCTCTACGGCTCGTCAGCTATGCTAAAGCGTATGCTTGATACATCAGACTTGGCAAATGATGCTTTCCGTGCAGATTCAGCACTGGCAGCGGCACAGGCTTGTTTTCTCCGTCCTTCTCAGCTCAAAATCTTGCTTAAAAACGGTCGAACTGGTCCGCAAATTCTGAAAAATCCCAACTTTCACGCCTTATTATCGTCGCAGATGAGATTCTGGACCGGGTATTTATACGACGACATTTTTGATCTTATACCTGGTTTCGGGAATGTCCAGGATGCATCCTTTCGTTATTTCGCATTTTCGTCGGCTATCCAATCCAGAGCCACTAACGCGATACGAGAATTTATATCAGAAGCAAATTGCGACTATGTAGATTTCTCGCAAGAGATGCATCGTGGAATCATGACGGACTCTAGCCCACGCGCGAGATTTCGGGTGCAGAGTTTTATCAGCAAGTTGGGCGGCAAAAATCGTCGCGGACCTCTCAAGGGTAATCAGAAGCAAAAGAGGAAGACGCGATTACTGTGGACTCGCAGGTTTCGGGCCCTGAGACGGACCAAACGGCTTCAAAGATGCACGTGCCACGTGCATAGGTTTCCCCTGAAATTAAAGTACAATGTTCTGCCTCTACGCCTGAAGACTCATACAGAAAAATGGCTGCATGCCCACAAACGGCGGTTGCGGGATCATGTTTTCGATACACCAAACCGTAAGGCTCCACTTTTCCCTTCAGGTAAGCGAAGGCGACGAGGTCAGTGGGGTCACCTCTGCGACTTTACATTATTCCTACATCGTGAAATCCGACACTTTGGACTGAAATGGACCGGGCGAATGCCGTGTTTTGAGTTGGGCACATGTCGCTCGTCTTACTATTTTTTTGGGCGGCATAACAAATAAGAAGCGGTAGGAACGTTTTGTTGCGGGACTTGTTAGGCATCATTACAGGATGAGGGTGAGGGAACCGTTTGACAATTACGTATTTTAGAATTTTTTTTAATTGTTTTCTTAGTTAATTTTTCCGTTATCTTTACTATTAAGCAGGTCTAGACTTTGCTGGCAGTCCTCTCAGAAACGTCGCTGAAGATGGGCGTGGGGCGGCGTCTAAGTCCACGAGAACAAAGTGATGACGGCCATGGAGAACGACGGTGAAGTTTTTTTGAAAGACGGGCGGGACCGCAGAGTCGCTTGTTCATGTTTTACGCACAGAGCTTCCATTCTCCAAGCCTGTGTGCTGCTGCATGTTCCAATCCGTTCATGTTCACTGTTCACCGTTGGTCCTAACCACCCCAGTCCGATACGCCATCCCTTTGTGTGCGCCTTGGCGCAAAACAGATGACGAAAGGGCTGCTGAGCCCATCAAACAGACCAGATACAAGGATACTTGATTGTTCATGGGAGCTACACTGCACAAAGAATTCGCAGTGAATATCTGTACTTGAAAAGTATAAGTATGTTGGCAGCGGCAACGACTCGAGATCGTTGACTTAACCACCTGACCTTCCATTTTCACGTCGCAATATGACCAAAGAACAGCCGAATCCTCCTTTTCCAACCTCGCACGACGAGGGCCTTTGTCACAGGCCCCGAACGATGCTGCCGCCACCAGATTCCAAAGATGCAAAAGCTCTCGCTCCGACGTACGTTGATCGTTTCTAGTCCATACCCGCCATCAAACTGACAACCCAAAAAAAAAAAA
The DNA here is from genome assembly GCA_018360145.1 of Claviceps africana. Classification (NCBI taxonomy): domain Eukaryota; kingdom Fungi; phylum Ascomycota; class Sordariomycetes; order Hypocreales; family Clavicipitaceae; genus Claviceps; species Claviceps africana. The sequence continues at coordinate 25,406 of SRPY01000335.1, read as the reverse complement.
AAAAAAAAAAAAAAAAACTCAAGTGTCGAGCACGAGCATGTATCGGCCTCAACCGCCTCTCCCGCTTCTGCTTCAGGCCAGGACTGCTATACGTCTCAACATGATGCCACTCACGTCTTATCCAGTCCCGTCTCGACACAGACCGGCACGGATGCTTCCTCCCAACAACATCTTGACCTCTGGAGCGCAGCATATCGTGAGGCATTCGATTGCCTTGAAGAAGACACTCGTCAGGCTATTCTCAAGGGCAAAAAGGCAGACCAGCTGTTCACACAGCTGAAGAGCATGGACAAAGAGGCCTCCGACGAGTCTCTTCTCAAGAGAAGCATTAAACACTTGCAATCCCTTCAACAAGCATTGGAGGACTTCAAGCTGGCACTGGATCGCGCCAGTCCAATATCCAGCATTGGGCCTACTACCACAGCGACCGTTCTTGATGCGGTAAAGAGTGATGAGGCGGTAAGCCATCTCCTTGACACCCCCAAGTCCAGATGGAATTTACGACATCCACCATCTCCAAATTTCCCATGGACTCGTCGGCCGAGGAACAGCGCTGACCTTTTGTTCTACAGACTACTGCTGATGTAGAGTTGGCAAAGCGTGTTGGGGAAATGCTCGAGCAGATTTCTTACATTGACGAAGGCGATATACTGGGACAGAGATTAGTTATGCACAGGGTAAGTTTCCGTATTCTGGCTCGTCGATGCCTGCTAAGAAACAAATTCAGGCGCTTGTGTCGGTTTACGGGAAGCTCATCGAGTTTAACCAAGCGGCATCAAAAATCACCGAACAAGGCACCGGTCTGCTCATGACGCTCGTTACGGAAAATAGGCATCCGCCAAGCATTGCCCACGAGCTACGCAAACAGGCCGACAATCTAAGAACCAAGCAAAAGGACATAAGTGAAATCCTCAATGACATCATTTCCATGTTCTACGACAACGACAGTATGTTCCTCCGACATGAATGTTTGTCATTCACTAACGTAGGAGCAGTTCTCCAGTGGCTACATGGTGACAAGACACGGTGGCAAAGGCAGAAGCATGCCCACTTCCAACAACAACAGGCCGATCAAGCCTGCAATTTCTTGCTGTCTGATTCTCGTTTTATAAAGTGGTATCATGCTGTCGAGTCTCAAGAGCTGGCTCTTATCGGCCCTATGGGCTGCGGCAAGACCATGGCAATGTCTTTTGTTGTGGACCAACTCACCCGACGAAACGAATCTGAGATGCCGCAGCCTACGGTGTGTTACCACTACTGCCAAGATGACAAGACCGGCCAAGCTGTTGATGTCTTGTCTACGTTGATCATGTCGCTACTGGAACAGCTCTCCGGTCTGATAGAAACTTTTCATCAGTGGTATAAGCAATGCAGGGCCTCGGGATATATCGAACCGGAGACGGACCCCAGGAAGCTAGAGGAATTCTTGACCCAAACGCTGGAGGCCCTTGATGGCCCTCTTTTTGTCGTGATTGACGGTCTCGACCAATGTGACAGAGCTTCTCGGAGGCTTCTCGTCCAAGTATTGAGGCGTTTACTGCAGAAATGCCCGAGGCTAAAGATCATGTTCTCGACCCGCCCCGAGGAGGAAATCCTGGGGCAGTTGGAGGCAGTGCCGCAAATTCGCTTGCCATTTAGTCCTGAGTGGGACCGGTTTATCGTGGACAAGACTGTCGAGCAAAAACTCTCTAGCCTGCCGCAGGACGTCAAAACACTTGTCAAGGACACCTTGTCTGGCCTGGCACAGGGAAGTGCTACATGGACCGAGATGACAGTCGAGCTTATTGAAGACCGCGGCATCAGAGACCTCGGTCCTATGAAGGCCTTTTTGGACAACATGCCGCGCCCTGGCAAGCTGTCCGAGCTCTATATCAAACTGCTATCCCGATACACATCAAAAGATGCTGAAAATCAGAAGCTTGCCATCACGGCCTTGGAGATCCTTGCCGTCTCCCGACGACATCTTAGCATACTTGAGCTTGCCTGGGCTGTCGCACTGCGCACCGCTCCAGGAACAAGCACTGTAGCAGATCTGGCGAGCCTGACAGACCACTCAAGGATTCTGAAACTCATCCAACCCTTCATCGCCTACATTGATTTCTCGAGCCTGAGGAAACATCAAGTCAGATTGGCTCATCCGTCCATCAAGGAATTCGTTCTGAACGAGTTATCCATTCTTGGGCCTGGGCTGTCTGGCTGGAATGCTGCCGAAGCGGGAGGCCAAACTCCCAACCGACGCGCAGCGGCTCTCGAAGCGAGCCTGTTGGACATTTGCATAAGATATCTGTCCTTGGAGGAAATCGGCAGCAAAGACCTGTTCTCCGAAGAACAAGTCCTGATGCTGGAGATGCCGAAAGAGGTCGATCTATTCGGAGAGCTCGATGGGTCGGCCGAGTATGATGCCCATTGCACATGGGAAGTCTGGGAGGAGAACGCAATCAAGTACGACGTCAGCGAGCGCGGTTTCGGCGAATTCTTCGTTTACGCCTCCTGCTACTGGGTCGAACATCTCGGCGCCATGACGCCTCCCAACCTCCCCGAGCTGAAGCGCATCGAGAAGCTATGCCACGCCGGTTCCACCCGGCTGAGGAACTGGACGATGCAGAACAGCCGGCCCCAATGTACCGTGGAGCCTCGGTTTCCCTTTGACGCGTCGCTGTATGATCCTCTCAGCATCATCTCGCTCTACGGGTCACCAGCTATGCTACAGCACATGATTGAGACGTCAGACCTGACATCCGATAGTTTCCTTCCTCGTCCAGCCATGGGGGCCGCCGACCAGGTTCTGCAGTGGAGCGATTTGTCACGAGTCAGGGCCCTGTTTCGGAGCGGTCAAACCGGGCCGCAGCTTCGAAACTTCGACTTCTTCCGTCTCGTCATCCACCGATGGTCACCTTCTGACCAGAGAGGTGCAGAATGGGACGACGTCTTTCGTCTCCTTGATGAGGTGGAGAATCTGCTCATAGAGGAGCGCTGGGGTTATGACGTGTTTTCCGTGGCTGTCAACAGGGGTTGCCAGCCGATGGTTCGGAGACTGCTGCTTCGAGCACGTCAGATGCCGGGTTTGCGGGCAGAGCTTCAGCGTGGACTCGGGCAGGACTCAGGCGCCACGTCGTTGGTGAGGAGTTACATTGATGGACTGGTGAGGGATGGTTCTTGAGGCGCTGGGCAAGGACAATTCGTGACACGTCCGAGGTGTAGGGGCGCATGTGTCGGTAGTCTCGTGAGATGTCGCTGGCCAGTCGCGCAATAGATGAAACGTGGCGGAACCGCCAGACTTTGCTTGTCCATGTAGTATCTACATCTTGGTAACTTGCGGCGGTAGTGCTGTTTTGGCCGATTGTGCCGAAAATCTTGTTAATCCCCGCCAGTGAAAAGGTTTCCTGCCCGGCCAGGTTATCACAACGCGCAAACAACAAGGACTATCTATCTGGTGCCAAGGGAAAAAAAAAAAAAAAAAAAAAAAAAAAAAAAAAAAAAAAAAAGCAGTCTTTTCCGCCGGTCCGGCTCGCAGGCCCGGCAACTGCCGGCAGCTGGGACCAACCACAGCCCTGGTCCCGCCGAGCGGCTTGGCTGGTGCGCGGCCAATGGCATCGCCCTCCGAGGCACGGGATAGACGCCAGGGCGGCCCGTGTCGTGGTGGGACGGCCGTCGGCAGCGTGGCCATTGGCCGGCCTCCCGGGATCCACGCATGCGTCTCCGTGGCACGTGCGACGACGATTCGACGCCGACCAACGCGGCAAGCTCCGCACCGTCATGCCCCGCCATTGCCGATAGGCTCGGTGCCAAGGCTGCGTTGCGCGCGCACATGTACATGCACTGACTAACATTGGATTTTCCCGTACCACGGCGGAATGAATATCTTGGTTACACACGGCTGTACTGGGCTTGTCTGTGGACAGCAGCACGCCAGGGAGCATCCAACATGTCTACAACAGCGATACCATAGAAAAGCCAATGTCAAGAATATACAAGTTTGCTATAAATTCAAATCTTTTTTTAAAAAAAAAAAAACGTCTTCCAAAACGTGCATTCGTGCGAGGCACCCTTCCGGGATTGCTCATCCCACTCATGGCCAAGGAATGTATTGTGCTGGTGCTGTAGAGGCTTATCCTGTCATCGAGTCTGTTATTGGGACGTTGCTTAAGAAACAACACCGACACACGTCGCAAACAGAAAAGACGAAACCTGGACGACAAACAGGGAATATTAAAGAAAAAATAATAGAAAAGGCGTAGACGAAAAAAAAAAGAAAAAGAAAAGGACAGGCAGGAAAAGAGGGGAGGCGGATAGAGGCCATAGTAAAAGGAAACAATAGAAAATAGGGCCTTAATCTTAAAAGACATGATGCAAACAACCTTCAGCCGAAACACGCGTGCGCCTCTGCTCAAGCCTTTTCCTTCAGAGCCAGCAGCCTGCACTCGGCCACCGGCCCGCCCGTGACCGAGTGAATGACATCGCTCCGCCGCAGTACCGCAGGGCCCTGAACCGGATCACGAACCAAAAACACCTTGGACGCGCTGCTCTTGTCGACAAAGTCGCACACGACCGGGTACAAGACCTGGTGCGACGGGTCGACGGCCACGACGAGCTCCAGCGGCTGCTGCTCGGGATGCTGCAGGGGCACCAGTGCAATCGCCACCGCCCCGTGCGGCACGTCGTCCTCGCCGCTGGCGCGCAGTCGTGACACCCCGAGCGTCGACATGGTGTTTCTGTAGTAGTGCAAGGGCCGGTGCTGCGCGTCGCAGACAACCACCGAGTGCTTCGCCGTCGTCTCCCACCGGTCGGAGCAGTGCGCGTTTTTGCTGTCGTCGTTGCGGACGGCGTACAGGTTGCCGTTGTCGCACGCCACCATCTTGGTCGATTCGTTCGGGTTGACGAGCTGCACGGGCTTGGTCTCGGCCGGGGCGCCCGAGCTCATGCCCGGCTCCTTGCCGTCGATGCTTCTTCGCGTGGTCGTCTTTTTCTGTTGATGACGTGGATTTTTGAAGAGGTGCATTTGAGCAGCGTCGAGCGTTTTTTTGCTAGCAGCATTTCCAATTAGCCCTCGGTCCCATCAGTCGTTACTTGGCCGCTCCCGGCGTCCACACCTGGTGGTTTGTGAATCATGAAAGAAGGAAATTGCGAGACGGGACTTACTCGATGCACTCGCTGACGAAAACCTGATCGTCGCTATCGAACGTGGCATCCGAGTCGGGATCCACGATCCCGGCCCAGAACCTGTTGCGCCAGCTGAACTCGGCCAAGCCGCCGGCACAGGTACTTTCGGACTTTGACTCTTCCTCCTCGCTGGCGTCCTCGGACTCCGACTCTTCCTCCCCTTTCTCGTCGCTGCCGTCCTTGGAGTCCGACCCTTCCTTATCGCTGCCGTCCTTGGACTTTGAGCCTTTGCTGGCGTCCTTGGACTTGGATCCTGTGTCATCGCTGGCGTCCTTGGGTTTCGACCCTTTCTTATCGCTGGCGTCCTTGGACTTTGACCCTTTGTTATCGTTGGCGTTCCTGGACTTTAACCCTTTCTTATCGCTGCCGCCCTTGGGCTTTTTCGAACCTTTGTCGTCGCTGGCGTCCTTGGGCTTATTCGTCCCTTTGTCATCGCTGGCGTCCTTGGGTTTCGACGCTTCCTTCTCATCGGCGTCCTTGGACTCCGACTCTTTCTCATCGCCACCGCCCTCAGACTCCTCCTCCTTCTCCTCCTCATCGCCGGCGTCCTTGGGTTTTGAGCCAGCAGACCCCTCATAAGTGATGCTCGTCTTGACCGACGCCTCGTCCACCACGCCAATGGCCGCCTCCCAATTGGACACCTTGAAGCCGAACTTGAGCCCAAAGGGAATACCAAGCTCGGCGGTGCCGGTGACTTTGCCTTGCGCCTCGACGGTGGGATTGAAGGACGAGACGTTCCAGCCCGTCTTGTCAACTACATTCGAATCCGCAAAGTCCATGACGACTCGAGCGCCTTGCAAGTCCAGTTCACCACCGGCCAGGATAGTGCCCTCGGATTCCAGAGCGAGGACGGCACGCGCACTGAGAGAGAGATACGGCCCGACGGTCACGATGCCGTAGCTGAGTCCCGGCAAGCCAAAGGTGAAGAGGTCTAGTTCAAACTCCTTTTCCAAGCTGCCTGCGCCGTTGAGGCCGATGTTGATGACCACCTTGAGATCCGTCGACAGGTCAACGGTGCCCCCGTGCACACCACGCGCCGGCGACCATTTGGCACGTCCCGTCAATGTGGCCTGGCCAGTCACGCTACAGTCAACGCAGTACACCTCCAGAGACTTGGATTTTGTCCCAACCTTGAGCTCGTGTTCCGCTTCAAAGGTAGCGATGAGAACCGCGTCACCCCAGGGCGACTCCTTTTGGGTTAGATTGGCGAGTAGAGTCCACGCTGCGCTGTCTGATGATTCGAAATCAGGGATCTTGAAAGAGAAATGTGGACTCTTGCCATCGCCAATGCACTGCACGCTACTCGTCGCATCCTTGTCATCATCGACGGCCCTCTGGAAGAATTTTCCAACGCCAGACTGGCGGCCGCGCCGTGCCAACATCGACCGAGCCCCTCGTCTTCTTGAAGAAGCGATGGGCGACGACGAGGTCAAGTCGGCCGATTCAAATCCGTCGAAGGTGCTTGACGTAAGCTGCCTGAGATACCCGCTGGATTCCGCGCTTAGTGTCTCGTGACCGAGTTTCTCGTCAAGACTCTGGTCGAAATTGGTGCCCAAGCATGCTGTTGGCAGCCCGTTTTGAGCATCTGGCGGAGCCACGCAGCCAGGGTGCCCCATGGCTTGACCTGAAGATGGCGATCTCGAGGCCAGGGCACCTTTGGAAGCAGCCGCAGTCGCAGTGTTGCCTTCACCGGCGTCCCACCAGCCCCATTCGGTTTCGCCCGAAATGGTGATTTCATCTGGGTGCTTGGAGCTGCCTTTCGCAAACACGGAGAGTTGTTCACGGTGGAACTCGAGCTCGGTGACACTGAAGTAGCATCTCTCCCCCTGGTCGTACGCTCCGCAGCCCTCGACGTGGGCAATGATGAGCAATCCGTCTTGCGCAGACCAACTGCTTGCTGCGTGGTCAAAGGCCTCCTTGTTTTGGAATGACGCTGTGATGCCATTCTTGTCATCATATCGGACATTCACATGATCGGTATGGTCGATATTGACGGAGGGTAGCGAGAAGTAGTATGTGAGGAAAGCAAAGTGGCCCGATTCAGATGGGTCTTTGTTTTCTTTGGTCAGTCGTCGTCGGATCTTGGGCCTCTCTCTTGCAAATGAACATGACATGGGGAACCGTGAAATATGCTTGCCGACTCACCTGCAACGCCGTAGTATAGTTCGGCACCTTTATTGGGCTCAATCGGCAGAACGCTTGACAACACTTTTGTATCGTACGACCAGTGGACGTTGGGGTACAGAGTGGCTGATTTTGCAGCTTGTTGTTTTGTTGTTTCATCTCGAGGCAGGTATCGCGGCAGTCGAGCCGCCTGAATCTGGGACGCTACTCCCAGGAAAAGAGCGACTGTATATGGTACGGAGAGCATGTTGACTCTCAGCACATGAGAAGGAGTGTTAAGGAATGGAAGGTTAGAGCAGAAGTAAATAAGCTGAACACAAAGAAGCAGTATGATATGCAATATCACGATCGTCAAAGATGTCGAGAAGCAAAATGAATGGGGACATCAACCATATTTTATCCTTGCCAGAAGAGTAAAAAGATAGGTTGCTCTATTCGAAAGACCGAGCCTGCTGTATTTCCTAATACGCGCCACCCATTATTGTCCAAGGATGGAAAGTTAATCGGACAAGTTCGACAGAGGTGCGTCAATGTTGCGAAAGAAGTGGGATCCTGCAATACGTCTCCGTCTCAGGCCAATACAAAACGGACACGCCCGAAGGATAGACAGCACCACTGTCGTGGTGAGAGTACTTTTGGGCCGTCTGCTGATGGAAAAGAGATCAAGGGCCGAGAAAAAAAAGAGAGAGAGAAAAAAGACAGATAGAGAGAGTGTGTGTGTGAGAGAGACAGTGAAAGTGAGTGAGAGAAAAGGAGAATAGAAAACCAAGAAAATATGCCTGATTGGGAGCATCATGGGTGTTCAACTGCACTGAAAAATGGCAATACCGCTTATGTGACTGGCGTATCTTGTCCATGCCCAAAAGTGCCATTTCCCCTTGAGCATGGTGCATGGTCTTGTCGTGCCAAGGCGACCATGGTACCCAGGACGCTAGCTCATCAACAAGGCAGGTGAGGTCCTTGGCGGCGCAAGTTTTGCACTCTTCTTTTTTCCTTTTTTTTTTCTTTTTTTTTTTAGCGAATTATGTTGAACCGCACGGCGCATCGGAGACCCATGTCATGGTTCCAATGTCAACTTTCTGCCGCGATTCAATCATGACTCCACTACCTGGCTGCACCAGGAACCCACCTCGACGCTATTCATCTCTCTTCGCTTCTCGTTGAATTTGCAGATAGACGACCGACACCAACACATGGCTGCAAGAATCGGCCAGGCCGTGATCAGGTACCAGCATTCCATAACAGTGGCAGTAAGCTTAATATACATAAAAACACATATACCCGGTGATTGCTTGCAAGGATACCCTGTTCCTTCAGCCGGACTTGCCTTGTGCTCCGCCACTTGTTTCCAGGGCTCGGCTATCGACCAGGCCACGCGCTCTATAGCCTCGCCACGCGCAACTTCAGAAGTTCTCGACAATGTCTTGCATACAATTTTGCTCGCCCCCTGGACGCGGTGCGGAGCCTGGAGTCGGACAGCGCGATGGCTAGCGGCCGGCCAGTATGGCGAATGGGGAACGACCAGATGATGAGAAATGACGGTTCCGTCGTCTACTCCACCCAGCAGCAAATGAGACGGCCGCCAATTTGCAACAAAAGGAGAAGGCGACTTGTTGATGGCAATTTGTGGGCACCCCGGGTGCTTTCAAGAAGAGGAACGGACAGGCGGGGACCGATGGCAGAGGGCGAGCAATTCTTTCGCCGCACCGCGCCTCGGGTTGTGGGCTGTAGCTGTATGTATTGGCAAAAGAGACGGTCCGTTGGCGAGGCGAGGCGAGGCGAGGCGAGGAGGGCGACCATGGATGATGTGGATTTCGAGCCATGACGGGTTCCGCGTGGGTGTTGGTTGACGTTCTCCCGGCCTCGAATCTGCGCGTGCGCGTGCACGTGACACGTGCGTTCCTCCTTCCTCTTTTTCCCCATCCTCTTTCCTGCTGGGGTGGATTGGATTGTGGTCTGGGTGAACGTGGGTGAAAAGTGGGGGTTGAAGACCCGTTCGACTCGTTGTACGGGAATTAGCACACAGGACTTGGAATCAGACGCCTCTCGAATCCACATCCACAGCCGCAGCCGCAGCCGCAGCCACAGCCACAGCCACATACTCGCAGATTCACAGATTCACAGATTCACAGTTGCAGCGCCGCCAGTTTTTGAATCTGATCTGCCGGCAGCCTTCCAAGCTTGGCAAATTCATGCCGCCGTCTGTCGCAAAAGCTCCTGCGTGCCTCCGGGATCCATCTCGTTGCCTTGGAAAGGCAGGTCACTGCGCGGAGGGCATTTCGGTCGCCGGAAGGTCGCGCGGAAGGAGCCAGCATGCACCCATGGAACCTTTGCGACTTGACGAGCAGCAAGCTGCGTAGACCTTGATGGCACGACGCCTGGTGGTCCTCGTTGCGGAAGCGAACGAAGCAACCGAAGCAACCGAAGCGAACGAGGCGAACGGGGCGAACGGGGCGAGCGAGGCGAACGAGAGGGGCGATCGGGTAGAGAGAAGCGTCGATGAAGCATTCGGTCGCGGCCCGTGGGATCGTGCGGTTATGGCGCCATGGAGGAGCGTCGGGAATCAGGACTCGGGACGACATGGCGCACGAAGCGAACGATGCGGCGGCCAGCAAGGACGCAGCCAAGGACGCAACCAAAGATGCGGGCGAACAACGCAACGCGGCGAAGTGCCGGCAGGTCCAGGTCGCGGCTTGGGACGTCGTCTTGAGGCCATTCTCATCGCCCTCCCCGTCGACCGACATTCACGGCATGTGTTTATGGATACCCTCTGCGTCCTGCCCCAAACCGTCGACTCCATCCATCAGGGTCCTGGATTTAAAGTTGATCGACGAGCGCCGCCCGCCACGGGGGGCACTCTAAAACGCCATCCATGGCCGGGCTGTTCTGACACGTCGCCCGGTCGGCTCTCCGTGATTGGTCGGGCGGACATCCTCGATCCCAGATTCAGATGAGAGGAGCGCGCCCTGCATGGAAGACGGAAGCCGCATGTCAGATTCGGATGCGAGAGACTACATACAGTGTCTCGCGGAACGTTTTTGGCCAAGCTGAGGTGCCGCGATCGGATTTCTTCTTTGGGCTGTGGAGATGCACAGCTCCATCACGGTACCTTCACGACACCACCACCACCACCACCACCATCATCAACATCAACAACCTGATTCCTCGTTCTCCAATTTGTCCTTGAGATTTCGCTGCCGCACCAAGAGATTTTCTTTTCCGCGCGCCGTCCACTTCTTGAAAAGACCATCTGGTCATGCGCTCCACTGGCCCCCCCGCCGGACAGGATCCAGACGACAATGGCAGCGACCTGCCATGGCTCCTCTTTATCATTCTCCTTATTATTGTGATTATCGTCATGGTGTCTCGTGATTTAACTTGTCAACACAACCCCCACGGGACATTCCGGGTGCATTCGCGCAAATAAATTGTCTGCAGGGATTGGGCGAAATGCCAAGCCTTTGGTATGCATTCTTCCTGCACGATGCCAGACCTTGATATCCTCGACCGGTGAATTTTTCTCTTCTTTTTTCCTCAGGTGAAAAAGAACGGCGCCTTTTTTTTATGAGTTTGGACTCTGAAAGTATGCGTCATTTGTTTCAACTTTACAAGGAATTAAAAGGCATCAGAAAGAAAACCCACTGCGTGTACAATTGGCCCCCCTGCTCGTGTTACAACGGTTAGAAACATGCAGAGCGATCCCGTGGCATGTTGACAAAAGGTGAGTACGTGGTAAAGTGACGAACCTCAGAGAAAGACGACTCTAGTATATCGTGTATATCGTGTAGGAGACATTCAATGTACAGACTATGCATAGGCCCATAAGGGCGTCCCGCCGACGTCTTCGACGGCGATGGACGTGAAGCGTGGAGCGCCGCAGCCAATGCTTTCAATGGCGGAAGATGAAATGAGATACGAATGAAGAACGGGAGAAGAAGTAGGGCCAGAAAACTCAATATCGACATCAATACAAAAAGAAATCGAAATGCAAATATAAACATAACTACAAACGTAAATATAAATGTAAATACAAACATAATTGCAAATGCAAATACAAACGCAAATATAAACACAAATACAAACCTAAAATACAAATATAAATACAAACCTAAAATATAATAAATATAAAAGTAAATATAAATATAAACATAAATATAAATATAAATACAAACACAAATACAAATACAAATATAAACACAAATATAAACATAAATATAAACACAAATATGAACATAAATATAAACACAAATACAAATATAAATATAAATAGAAATAGAAATACAAACACAAACACAACAAACACAAATACAACACCCAGCCAATTACTCACCCCACCTCTTCATCCCCAAGACCAATTCCTAAACGTCTCACCACCAAAGCAAAAGCCGCCCCGACGCCTCCAAGCGGCATATCCTGAGCAGGAAACCCGTTTCCGGGACCGCTCGGCGTATCCTCCATTGGGATTCTCGACATGGCTTTCACGGGTCGTGTACATTTTGAATCCAGACAAGACTCATGATAGGCGACATCTATCCACTCCTTTACGTAGCTGTACATGTTGGATCCAGTCACTTCAATCGACATCCAATCCACTCACTTTACATAGTTTATTAGATCCAGTCCCTTCAGTCGACATCCAATCCACTCACGCACACTCGCACGACACCAACTAACCTCACCAGGATACTCGCCACCGACCACGTCAACACCCAACGACAGCCATCCCCTCGTACTCGCGTTCCACAGAGAAGCGTCGACATGCGCTCCAAAAAATGATTTGTATTGTTATTCCGCATCAGCTGCTCATTAGTGTCTCGAGACCCCGAGCTGTGGTTCCCCGGTCTCTAGCCAACCTTGTCCAGCGTCCGTTCGCAAAAAAAAAAGAAGAAGAAAAACACACATCTTGCACCGCTTGTGCCCGTCCACCCGAAATGCCAGATGCCCGTCTTGCCGCATAAGCTTCACCATTTCTGCCATGCATTCTCTTTCTTCTTCTTCCCGAACTATAGTGCGGCGAACCATCTTCTCCTATTGGGTAAGGCCTTTCAAAACCATGTATGTACATAGTTTTTTTTCTTTTTTCCGCACCGTCAACGAATAGAAACTCCAACCACCAGAGCGCTTGTCACGTGCACCTGTTTTTCTTTTTTTTTTTACTTCGTCCTTCCACGCGCCTCGTCATTCCGGAATGGCAAGATAGTCTACGACGATCGTTGTTTGCGGTCACTGTGCGCGGCGTTAGCTTACCCCGTTCAGTCAACTCCACGGCTTCTCGGCGCTCCCGGGCGCGGATACGTGATACGTACGTGCTGAGTCGACGAGAGAGCTGGTGCAGCTTCTTGTCGTTATCGGCCTCCTCGGCCGCTTTTTGAAGTGCCGTCGCCCTTTCCTCCTCCTGGTGCTTCACCACCTCCTCGTGACTGGGAGGCAGACGCTCGTTCTGTATGTCCACCTTTCTGGCATCCTCAAATGTGCTGATCGCATTCTTGATGCCCTCGGCGCCAAGCATCAGCGTACCGGCGGGAAGTCTGCCTCCAGAGACGGTCTTAAGCTCTGTAACCCTTTCCGACTCCTCTCGCAGCACCTGGAAGACGCGCGACATGCGACCGATGGCGAGAATCTTGTTCTTGATGGCTCTTCTCTTGAACTCGATGGAATTGGGATCGTCACCGGCCTGGGACGTTGTGGGAGAGTGCGGGCTGGTCGAGGACGGGGTTTCCTCCTTGAGTTCTTCTTCCGAGCACGTGCTCAGGATCGCAATCAGCATGTCCGTGATCTTCTCGCCCACGAATGGCAGGGACCACGTGAAAACGTCCATGAAGTTGGGGAGCCAGTACGGGTGAGGGGTGCAGTTGAACTGCCGGATGTTCATGACGTTGTTTTCGTACTTGAGCACGGCAGCCTTGTTGTTGTACACATCGAGATAGTTGGGAGCCGAGAAGATGGTCATGACACTGGGAAATCCCGTCGTGCGCGTCTTCCGATACATCCGGTACCCGGCGTCCTGGGCTTCGTGGGCGCGGATAATAGACAAGAGGTTGTTCTTCTCCAGGAAGGCGCACGCGGCGGGGTATGAGAAGAAATAGGAACAGCCTCGCACGTGGTTATGCAAGAAGTAGTCGCTCGACTTCTCCTGGCCAAAGTCCTCCAACGGATCAGCCCACAGAATATCGCACATGAGGCCCTGCGTAGGGGGTTCTCTGAATCGATCGATCTAAGGACAATAGTTTAGCGGAAAGGCCCCCAGCCCAAGTTTCTCTCGGCATGTCGTGTCCCTTTGAGATACGTACACTTCTCAGGTCGTCCAGCGTATGTAATTCGGGGCTTAGACCGCCGTGTATGCAGAGAAACTGCTTGTTCATGACGGCGGCCAACGGAAGGCTACAGAAGGATTCCATGCACGCATCGTATACGGTTTCCGAGTACTTGTGCTTGCACTCCAGCTTGAAGGTAAAGTAGTCGGTCAAATGACGGCACTCGTGGTTGCCTCGGAGCAGCCAAAGCGAGTTCGGATAATGGATTTTGAGACACCAGAGGTACAGAACGCACTCGATACTGAAGTAGCCTCTGTCGACATAGTCTCCCAAGAAAAGATATCTCGTCTCGGAGGGGTCGCCGCCGACTTCGAACAGCTTCATCAAGTCGTAATACTGGCCATGAACGTCACCACATACGGTGATGGGGGCGTCCATCTCAAGCAGGTTCGGCTCTGCCCGCAAGATCTCGGTGCCCTTTTGCAAGATCCACAGGGCTTGCTCCTCTGTCAGGCGTCCTTCGCGGTAGAAGTGTTGCTTGAGAAAGGTGATGTTGGGTTTGGTGTGGGAATCGTCCTCGAAGAACTGATCATCCGTCGGCTTGGTCATGGCGGGCGCTTGGACATCTGCATCGGAGGAAAAGGGGGGGAGAAGAAGATGGTAAAGCAACAAGGGGAGGAAAATGTCAGCCTCTCCGTCATGTCATGGCTCAACGATTTCATGTCTATGTTATTTCATGTCATGTTCTGGGACGTCTTATAGGGCAGCTGTCGCGTCGCGTGTCCAGACTGACCTTTGCAGACCCTCTCTAGGGTGCTCACTTGCGTGCCGTCCTCCATGGTATGAATGGTGAAGTCGATTTCCGGAACAGGCTTCTTCTCTTGGATTGCGCGGATGGCATTGTCGACTTGCAGGGTGCGTCGCACCTGGTCAGGCGGGAGCGAGCCATCTTGCTCCATGGCGGACAACTGCGAAAGAATGGGCGAGATCGAAGAGACTTGCAAAAGAGTACAGTAGTCGATAGTTGGGAATGCGAAAAAAAGAAAAAAAAACTCGCTGACGAATCAAATCGGCCAAAACACGAACCCAAACCCCCGGGGCGCCGAGGTCGACGTCAAGCACGGCGGCGCGGTGGTGGCGACGAGAATCAGATCAGATCAGACTCGGAGCGAGAGATGGGCGGGCAGGGGCAGGCAGGGGCGAGAGCGATCTGAGCAAGAGGACGGAAAGGGGGGGCTCACGACCAGCGAGAGTTGTGAAGTCGGGCGAGACGGTGATGCGCAGCGAATTTTGAAGAAGGAGCCGATCGTGGAGACGACGGAAGAGGAGGGCAAGACGGAGGACTGGAGGGAAAGGCGATGGATATGATGTGATGTGATGTGATGCTGGCCGACAACGGGGTCAACGGGTGGCACGGTGGCGAGTGGGAGGAGACGGGGAGGGGAGTTGGAAGAAGCCGGGCAGCAGCAGAAGCAGAAACCAGACGCCAGACACTAGACACCAGACACCAGACGACGAGGCGACGAGGCACCCGCCTGCCCCTGCCTGTACTTTGGGCGCCACAGAGAGCCGGCTGGGGGGCCGTTGGCGCGCACCAACGCCCCCGTCGACAGCGAGTATCGGCGCTGAGGGCACACTGGGCGTACGGGCGGGACTCTCTTGCTGGTGCGCGGGGCTTTCGACGTGGCTAGGAGCCGGGCACCGGCCAGCCCAGAAGGATTAACCAGACGGTGCGGCGCCACTGCGGCGGACACAGCGAGCCTGGTGGCTAAATGGCCGCCGTCCTTGGCAGGCGGTCCAATCATCCGCGCCGGCCCCTGCTGGTCCCTGACCTGGACTCGCAGACTCGCAGACTCGCAGACTCGCAGACTCGCAGACTCGCAGACTCGCAGACTCGCAGACTCGCAGACTGGACGATGGACAAGTACGGATGGATGACGGGCACGCGCGCGACGACAAACTCGTGTCCCACATCCCATCCCTCGTCCCTCGTCCCTCGTCCCATCGCCCGATGCCATGCACCACGCCCGTACGCGGCACACGATTGTTCTCCTGCGCCCGATATCCCCTCCTCTGGCGCGAACAAAGGGTCATGCGGCGCCGGCCAGCCCCCGCGGTCTGCTCTGAGCCGGCGGGCGGGTAATTGCCCTGTGCTGAATAACTAGTCTACGCTTGCTTGCTTGCTTGCTTGCTTCCTTGCACCAAACTAGACCTCGTTTCTTCGTTAGCGCAGCCGACCCCGCTTTCTTGTGCGTCCGCGTCGCGACGCCTGTGGGCTCAGCAAACTCGTGGGGAGAAAGAAGGGGGGGGGACCAAGACGAGACGGGCCCGCACAGTGATGCACTGTGCACAGCATACATGTCTGACAAGCACAGACGCCACAACTAGGAAAGGCTCTGACGACAAAGTCTTGTCAAACGCAATCTCTAAGAGTCTACCGACGACGAGAAAAGAAAACATCCAAAACGCAAACCGTCCCGCGAGCCATCAGGGTCGTCCCAAGACGTGGCTTCCACGACGGACGCGCCCTCGAATGTAGAACCCCCGTCCGTCTACCCCGCATCACCGTGCGGATAAAAGAAACCGAGTGCTGAGCTCTCCCGCGTCGTCCTCGACCAACAATAAATGTGCCCAAGCCGTCTCAGGGCAGGCAGTATCCTCCGTCGACAATCATGTCCAAACCAGTCGTGTACGACGCAGCATCGCTCGCCAAGTACAGATACGAGCCCTTGAGTTCGTTGACCCGGCCCTCTCGTCTGCGGCAGAACAACCGTGAGCAATTTTGAACTTGAAACTTGGGGGGGAGAAGCAAAGAGAGAAAGTTGGAATCCAGTAGACGAGTGGAATCCAGGGCGAAAAAAAAAAAAGAGGACTGCATGGGACGAAAGAGGGAAGAAGACACAGAAAAAAAAGAGAAAAAAAAAAGAAAGATATACGTACCCCATAGGAGTCTTGTTCTTCCACTGGTCCTTGGTTTCCTTTGGCGCAAAGCTCGAGATTTCCGTCTGGATATATCCCGGCGAGACGGTGTTGACCCTCGCAAACCCGGTCCACTCCACCGCCAGACTCTTGCAAAAGTGAATGACGGCCGCCTTGCTCCCGTTGTACACGGCCTGCAGCTGCGGGATGTTGACAATGCTCCCGCTCATCGAAGCCGTGGCGATGAAGCTCCCCGCGAGGAAATCATGGAGCGGCTTGCCGTCCAGCGTCGTGCCCTCCTTCTTCTGCCGTCGGAAGTGAGCACCCGCGCTCTTGGCACACCACATGACGCCGTCGACGTTGACGGCCATGATCTTGCGTGCCGTCTCGGCGCTGCCGTCGATGAAGGCGCCCTCTTCCCACGCGATGCCCGAGTTGGCCACGAAGACGTCCAGCCGCCCGTTGAACTCCTTGACAATGTCGGCAATGGCCTTGTCGACGGCCTCGGCCGACACGACGTTGACCTGGTATGCCTTGCCTGTTTTTTTTTTTTTTTTTTTTTTTGTTGTTGTTGTTAGCATAAGAACATCATGTCGTTGGCACAGAAGCATTCGCAACGTGCCAAAGTGGGCAGAGACGCCCAAAAAGAAAACATACACTTGACGCCGTACGTCTTCTCGATGCTCTCCGCCTCCTTCAACGCCTGCTTGTTGCTGTTGTACCAAATGGCCACGTTGGCCCCGGCCTCAGCGTACGCCTGAGCCACGGCCAGTCCGATGCCCGCCCCGGCACCAGACACAATCGCCGTCCGGCCCTTGAGCGAGAACATGGGCAGCACGCGATCCCCCTTGGGCACATCCATGTTGTCCTGGCGGAACGCCCCATTCTGCATATCCGTGGCCATCTTGCCCACACAAGTGTGCTGACGGCGAATCGAGCTGACGGGCGACGAAAACGGTTCTCGTGCGGGACGCCAAGTGTTCCGAGGACAAGGAGCCTTCTCGCCGTGTGCGTCGTGCGTGTACGAGGTCGTGATGGAGCTTCGTGATCTCCTCGCCAGCAGAGGGGTTGCGGACGGGCCGGGTCCCCTTCTTATGCAGCTGCCGAGCCGCAGGATGCGACATTTACGTACTGCGGTATGCATCTTGTTACTCCGCTCGTCGGTTGGGCGAATCCCACTTTTCGAATGCCTCCAACATGCCTGGTTGGCCTCTTTAAAGCAAGGGCCCGACGGGGGACCGGAACGCAGGGAGAGGGGGGCCCGTCCACCAGGCGGGCGTCATCTGCCGGCTATGACGTTTACGGCCGCCGTCGACCGTGGAGGCTCCGCGGCATCTGCATCCTGCCTAGCCTCTTTTTTGCCAAGCATGGTTCCGACACCAATGACACCAATGTGAATAAAAAAGGAAGGGGCGGGGAAAGGGAGGGTGTCGCCTCGAATACCAAAAGTCCACGAGGGGCACGCATGGACATCATACATAGTACATACTGTACAAACAGACAAAAGAAGTGGCTAGGGACTCGCTCATGTGTCGTCGGATAAAATCAAGCCTTTCGAAAATCAGGCCTCTATTCCATTCACAACAATACACCCATCAGGGCAATGCAATTACAGGACAGGTTGCAGCATAACTTGTACAACTTATAGCATACATGCATACAATACATACAGTCCACCGCTTGAATTATTTTTACGTTACTTTAGAGGGGTGATGTAACCAATTGGCTTTCGCGGGGGAAATTACAAAGACACCGTAGCATTGAAAAGTATATCAAGTTCGATCCATCTTCTCAACAAGAGGATCTTTCTCAGCAAGAGGATCTTTCTCAGCAAGAGGATCTTTCTCAGCAAGAGGATCTTTCTCAGCAAGAGGATCTTTCTCAGCAAGAGGATCTTCCTTAGCAAGAGCATCTTTCTCAGCAAGAGGATCTTCCTCAGCAAGAGCATCTTTCTCAGCAAGAGCATCTTTCTCAGCAAGAGCATCTTTCTCAGCAAGAGCATCTTTCTCAGCAAGAGCATCTTTCTCAGCAAGAGCATCTTTCTCAGCAAGAGGATCTTCCTCAGCAAGAGGATCTTTCTCAGCAAGAGGATCTTTCTTCTCAGGACGAGGAATTTTACTATCCCACGATATCAGCAAGGGGCCTTACTAGCAGTTACAGGTGAGGAACGCCTATTCGTCTGCCACACGGAGGGGCTTGTGTCTTTGCAAAATAATGCAGGCGGCAGATTGTACGTTTCGTCACGTAAACGTCCAAATCAACAAGCTACCTGTATTGTTGTACATATTTTGTGGCAGACTGTTCCAGTCGGGCCTGCGCTACCACCTCCAACGTGCTTACCTGCGATGCGTGTTTGCTCTAATAACCTCCTCCCTGGGAAAGTTGGACAGCTGCCAGCGGGAAATGAAATCGTCTCGGTTGACTGCACGGAAAAACTAGGTGTCAGCACGGCATGTCGGGATTACAGTCTGAGGCCGACTGAGAGGACAGGGTAGATGAGCTTACTGTATCCGCCACAGATCCTACGCATCCCCTCAAAGGCGGTTCGGCCATGCAGAATGCGCCAGTTATCAAAGACTACGACGCGTTAGCAAGCCCCGAATCCGGTTGTAAAGCCTCTCAACGACTTGTAAGGAAGCAAGGGCATTCTTGTTCAAAACATACGCAAAATCTGTCCTGGTTCCAGCTGGAACCGATACTGGTTGTTTGCGCGGTGCAGAATCATATGCCACTGCCTCGCTGCGTTATACCAGTCGTTGACGTTGACGTGCAGCGGTACAACGCCCCGGTCGCTGTTGTTCCAGCGTATTCGGTTGATCCTTTTGGCAGAGGCATCGAGCACAGGGTATGCTCTGTCTGGTGCCATGACTGCGTCTTGGTTCCCGCTTGCGTGCCACGGTACTCTAATCGTTCTGAGAACCTCGTATGCATTACGGAACTCCCTCCTCATTCTGTGAGCAGCATAATACCCGTCGACAAGAATAGTCATGCCGCCGAGCCCGTCCGGCCTTTCGACTTTTTCGGTCTCACCGGGTGGCGGCGTATGGGACAGCAAGTGGAAAGCCTGTAAGCCTACAGGCTCAGTGAAGTAGGTCGTGTCGGTATGTACCGGAAGCGCTGAATTGGTGTAGGCCGTGTCGGCCTTGGCCAGGTCCGGTACAAAATCGTAGAAGCCTCCGTAATGAGTGTTGCGAATGGGCCCGATGGCCTTCAGAAGACTCTCGGTGGCCTCGGGCGTCTTGGGGCTATCCGTGATAAAACAAAAGCCTGTTTGCCGCTGCAGTGAAATCAGCCGGCCGACCTGGCACGCGGTTGTGCGACTTTGAACTCACAATGTATTTTGTCATTTGTGCCATGCCTTTGACATCATCTTTGTTCATGACGGAATCATAAGAAACCTTGGGCGGATCATTTGCGATACCCGAGTTCCATAGCTTAAGTGAACTAGGATAAATCACAACTCAGCAACTGGGCAAAGACGATAAGACCATAGAGCGGTGCGACTTACTGAACACCTCTTAGATCCTTCACGTCGGTCGCGCCCATGGCCGAGCGCAGCCAAGCCCAGGTGTATGTGCTCTTGTGAGAATCGGACCCTTTGCTGCGAATCAGCAATCTGAAAGAAAATTCTCGAGAAACCAATCTTACAAGTCACCTCGACATGATGCTCATTCGGCGTGATCGAGGTTGGTGTAATATCAACCGAAATCTTTTTCGTCGTCAACGTGACTGGAACCCAGATCGAGCGTACCGGTAGGCGGAATGAAAAGTACATACATCAAACGTCTTGAGGCTTCTTTGCAAAGTAGCCTGATTCATACATTTTTCACAAAGGCAGTTGTCACTGAGTTGACTTGTGTCAGACGCGATTTCGACGACGAGCGAGGCGCTACCAAACTTACCGCAACCAAAACTTTGGGCTACATCCATGTATTAGCCGGTGTTCTTCAACGTCGTTGGGGACCAATTGAAGACTCGACTCACATTCTCACCTGTACCGTTTTTCCAGAATACTCGGTTTGGAGAAGCAGCCCATAGGGTTCGTCAATCAAACTTGTGGCGAGGCCGCGAATGTGGTAACGAGGTTTCGGCGCTCGGGTGAGCAATGGCGCGAGCCGACCAGCACATGGCCTGTTCGAGTTGAGCATCGTGCCTAGAAGAGGGTAAGAGAACAACATACCTTGAGGCACGAATGGCTGCTGATGCAAGGAAGGCGACCATGGTTGAGAAGTCGTCACTGGTCTATCTCTTCTTTTGCAATGTTTTTTTTTTTCAATCTGTTCTTTGGCAAGGTTTTTTTCAAGGTGTTTTCAGTCCCCGACTCCCAAAAATGATTCAAGTGGCGCCTGCGGGTCACGTGGACAGCAGGAACAATGAAGTTCCATTATGCGCACGGTGCACGGGCCAGCCAGCCTGGCTCTGTTAGTAAGTACCTAGGTACCTACCTAAGTAGGTACCTAGGAAGACAGGCAGACAACGCAGGCACATGCACCGGACGGACTGCACCGTGCGAAACAGTGTCGCCTCGCTACTCGACGTGCCCATTTCTGCATGAATTCCGCGCCAGGAACCGCCACCACCAACAAGGACGCTAGATATTCCGCGCCGCTTTGAAACCAAGGTGAGTGACGATGCATCTCCATACTTACCAACCACGACACTGGGACATTGTGTACTTGGATTGCACGCTCAGCCTGCACCCCAGAGCAGAAAGGCCTCTAGTCCAAGCGACATACTGACCATCACCATCATACATGCTTTCATTACCCAATAGTCTTTCTTCTCCACCGCAGCAAGGTCGACTCTCCCCTGTTTCGAAACGACACCGGCTGACTGACAGCACCGAAGCGTCGTTGTCCATCGTCTCGCGCTTCAACTACTTTTCCTCGCAATGTCCGCGCTGTCCTGACAAGCACACAATCGTCCCATGATCGTTGTCGTTTAACAACCGTCAGATTTCAGCAGGCGGCGGACCCTTCCACATCTTACAGTATGACTTCACGGCATCCTCAGTTTACGAAATTTTATGACGACGAGGTGGAAGCCTTTCGACAAGTTCAGTATTGGCAATACGCCCTCGACCGCTTGAACGAGCCTACGGTCATCATCACCGTGGCCATACTCCTGGTCGCCATCATATTCAAAGCTTGCGCTGTAGAGGTTACCTTCGAGGCCGTCGCCTACACGACCCTGACATATCTGTGGGACTTGGTCGTCCTTCTTACGCCCACGTCGCTGCTTGTTGCTGTTGACAGCTGGCTCGATCCGAGCTCTGCATCCGAGTCGCCGCCGAGCACACATGCCGCCAAGAGCGAGGTTATGCAAAGAATCATGGGCCTGAATCGCACAGGCGGCATAATGGAATCTGTATTCCAAGTCAGGAGCCGAGCTCTGTCCGTTACCAGTGGCGTCCTCGGTTATAAGGTAGATCCTGAACGACCAGCGGGCCTGGGAAATCGGGACAACTCCTGCTACCAGAACAGCATTCTTCAGGGATTGGCTTCGCTTCCTTCTTTCCACGGATACCTATCAGCCTGTGTGCAGACGATTGATGCACAGGAACAGGAAAATGACGTTGCGCACACGCTGCGATCTCTAATTACCGACCTGAACGACGTTTCTAACAATGGGAGGACAATATGGACACCGCCGCTACTCAAGTCCATGAGCACATGGACTCAACAAGATGCTCAGGAGTACTTCTCCAAAATACTAGATGACATTGACAAGAGCGTCGCCAAGGCTGTCGAGTCGATGCGACGACGGTCCGGACTCGAACCGGACAATGTCAAGGACGATGTCACGGCGAGCGAGCACAGTGACGACAGCGGCTACCAAAGTGCCTCGTCGAGCGCGGAGCTCTTGTTCAACAATACTCTTCGAAACCCGCTGGAAGGGTTACTTGCGCAACGTGTGGCTTGCATACAATGCGGCTATTCCGACGGCTTGTCCATGATCCCTTTCAACTGTCTCACTCTCAGCCTGGGTCTAGACAAGCACCACCATGACTTGTACGAACGACTTGATGCATATAGCAAGGTTGAGGCGATTGAAGGCGTCGAGTGCCCAAAATGCACACTACTCGAGGCGCAAAAACTCCTTGCGAAGCTGGTAGAGAGGCTGCAGGAACAAAAAGGCTTTACACCAGAGCAGATGGCGGAGCCCAGGCGCAGACTCGAGGCGGTTGACCTCGCGCTCGAAGAGGATCATTTCGACGACAAGACCATGACGGAGGAATGCAAGATTTCGTCGCAAAGCAAGGTTAGCACGACCAAGACCAAGCAAATAGTGATTGCCCGCCCTCCGCGGAGCCTGGCTATCCATGTAAATCGATCGGTGTTTGACCCAAGGACGTTTGACATGATGAAGAACTCGGCCCCGTTGTCATTCCCACAGACGCTGGATTTGGGTCCTTGGTGCCTGGGAAGTGCTGGAGATGGGCAAGAGAAGCTCTCTGGGGACATGGGTCCCGGTGAGGAACAATGGCAGCTGGATCCGAGATCAAGCATGATCGCCGGCGATCTTCACCCATCTCGGCTGACGGGGCCGATCTACGAGCTGCGAGCGGCCGTGACGCATTACGGGCGTCATGAGAACGGACATTACATCTGCTACAGACGATATCCTGAATCGGACGCCGCTTTGGAGGATCAACAACCATCACCACCAGTGGCCGACGAAACAATTGCTCCTGGCAAGATGGAGGAGGGGGGGGTGGAGGGGGAGAACGGCCTCGCACGGGACGGTCAAATGAAGGTGCAACCTCTGCCCCGCAGGAGCAATCCAGGATGGTGGCGCCTAAGCGATCATAACGTGAGCGAAGTCGAGGAGGATGTCATTTCGTCCCTCGGTCCTGGCGTCTTCATGCTGTTCTACGAGTGCGTGGATCCCGTCGTGAGCCTTGAAGCTGAGTCGGGGAACACGGAAGACGTTGGCGAGGACTCCTCACTGGGCACTCTGGAATCCGAAGCCACGATGGCGAACAGACAAGGTTCAGACTACTTGGATGATACGGGCGGGTCTGCTGGGCGGCACGTGTCGGGCACTTCACGGGAAGGGTCAGAACGGGGAAATGCGTACTCGTCAAGTTCGGTGAGCGACATATCGGAGCCGGAAGCACTGCCGACGACGACGACGGACACGGCGGGCGCGCCTAGATTTGTGACGTCGCCAGCATCAAGCGTTTCAAACTGGACGCAGGACCAAGACGAGTCGGTCAAGACGGACGAAAGCGCGCCTCGACATGTATAGGCGTGTGATTGTTGGTGGAAGTACTTGTTCTTTTTCTTGTTTCTTTTATTTATTTATTTTCTGCTCTTGTTTGCCCGTGGGAAGATAATGGTGTCACGGGCATGCCTCTGAGAAACTGCATAGCGAAGGAGTCCTTTCCATGGCGTCTACAGGGGGAGGTTGCATTGGTACGTTTTCAAGTCATGGCCTCACGAACGGTACAGTATCGTTTGTATCTGGTGCAGTACAAATATACCATGGACGGTGGTGTAGGGGGGCGGTTAGGGTTATACAACTACACGGGACAGTGTGAAAGGTCACCTGGAATCAATGGATGTCCTTGATTGGTTCTTGTCCCTGATGATGCGAGCGTCGCGGTAAGGTGACGACGAGGATGATGATGATGATGTGGTGGTGGTGGTTGTTTCTGCGCGTCCTTGGACGATGGTCTCTTGTTGGTTTCGCCCAGAGTACCTCGGGACCAATGAGCGGCGAGCACGCGGCACGAGGCGGGCGACAGCGGGGGCAAGGGCGAGGGCGAGGTCAGGGTCAGGGTCAGGGTCAGGGTCAGAATACGTTCCTGAGAAAGCAAATTCAGGGTCAGGATACGTTCCTGGGAAAGCAGATTCAATCATGGATGTCTCTCTGGTCGGACACGGCAGGAGAGGATCGTTTGTAGCTCGAATTCCCCCGGGCCAGATGCGCCGGCACGGCGGGGAGAAGCAGACCAGACAGACATGGGCATGAAGGAGACGGCGCTGGCAGTTGGTTAATTAGCCGGTCAGCCAGTCAGCATGGCAGAAGAGCAGAAGAGCAGATGGAGAGGGACGAGGGAGGAGGCGGCCCCGGGTTTCTCAGGCACGGAGTTTTGGATGCATGACGACTGGATGGAATGGAATGGAATGAAGGGGTGAGTGAGTGAGTGAGTGGGTGAGCGAGTGAGGTAAGTGAGAGAATGCACGACACCCAGACACGGCATGGATGAGGACACGGTCGCCGGCAGATGCGAGCGGCCAGGCGTGGCGGGGGGAGCGGGGTGTGGCGCGCCAGGACTAAAGGCCGCTGCGGCTGCGGCTGCGGCTGCGTGACTCGTGCTGTATGCTGCTGTGCCGGGCTGTGGAGAAAGCTGCGTTGCACCTTGGCCCAGGGTCCATGTCGGGATATTTCTTCAGGGTCGTGGGTCCCACGGTACGGGTATGGGTACGGGTATGGGGGTCGTGGTCCAGCGGTCCAGTGGTCCAGCGGTCCGTCCATCTGTCCTTCCATCTGTCCTCTCCGGTGGCTCTGGGCAGGTCGTCCAAGGCGTTTCATGTCGTTCTGCATCCCGGGCTGCAGCTGCAGGGTGGCGACTCGGGTCGGATCTGGGACCAGGTCGAGCAAACCAGCCACATGCGGCGTCGACGTGCCGAGTGTCCCGTCCGTGACGCCTGGAGGCCTGAGCTGTGGACGTTTCGACCCTTTCCTGCCACCTGCCACCAGCCCCAGCCACCAGCTCCCAGCCACCAGCACCACTGCACTAGCCCCAGCACCGCCGCACCACCACACACGTGCCAACCAAACGCGACCAAGTCGTCGTCGCCGCCCTTCCTTTGTAGCCGAAACATCTTCAACCCGTCATCGCTCTTTTCTTTACCCTTTGGTCATCTTGGGCCCGCCCTTGTCCCGCTCGCCGTCAGCCTCCGCTCTGTCCTTTTTTTTTTTTTTTTTTTTTTTTTTTTT